>SZWC01017890.1:3305-15706 GCA_023375785.1 Penium margaritaceum | reverse complement strand
GGGGGGGGGGGGGGGGCGGGGGGCGATCAAGTATGGTTGACAAGGTGAAGATCCACCCAAAACAGATCATCGGCAAGAAATCCCATCTTCCTAGACAGCAAGCATTGCAGGCTGCTCATGTTCTATTACATCTTTAACGTATATAAAAAAAAATCCAACACAAGTATGAGTGCAAATATAGGTCACGTCAAGAATGTGAAGTACACAAGTGAAAATGTAATGATGAGTTTATAATACAGGTTTGTATTTAATTCCCCAAACATGCATACTCCAGTGAAAACCGCCATCCAACAGTCAGAAACCTTTTTCAGAGCTACATATATACTTACATACACATTTTATACATACATACATATGTATGCACACACACACACACACACACACACACACACACACACACACACACACACACACACACACACACACACACACACACACACATGTGTATATATATATATATGTATATACATACATGCACGTAATTCATGAATAATGCTATGTCTAAAAGATGCCCTATTAGCTGTACGTCACCAATCGTGCTTCACCCAGTGGCTGGTGAGCAAGGCTTTCCGGTGCTTACACACATTGAGGATGAACACGTGCCCTGTCATGAATTGAACATGGCAAAACTAGTTCTACCACTAGGGAAATCCCAAAAGAAAAAGAGCGCCAAGACGTAGACTTGGCATACAAAAACCGAAACTAAGGAATGATGTAGTTCTTACTAGAACAAAAGAAGATCAAGTCATAACTGTCTCAAGAAAAACATAAGGATTCGTCTAGGAATGCAAGAATGAGCTGCTTGAGAGTGAGAAAAGCACCGGTTTCCATAGGTAGGCTGTGCACATGGTGCTGTTAGTCTACAAGGTATGAAATTCCTTGGATGGGCTAAACGGCCTCCCTGGTGTTGTACCAATGGATGGATAGCTTCATGATACAACTTGGATTCAAGCATTGCAATCCGGATCAGAGTGTGCACGTGCAATACAAGAAGCAGCTCCAGGAGATTGTCGCACTCTATGTTGAACTCCTCATCCTGTACACTTTAGAAGTGCCAAACCTACATTGCTCAAGGAGGTGCTGCACAACGGGTTCCACATGTCACACATGGGGGGGGCTGGAGTACTACCTTGGGATGAGGGCACACACCCTTGAGCTAGAGCAGGCCAAATACGTGTTTGGGGTGTTGAAGGGGTATGGCATGGAGGACTGCAAACCAGTTGGCAATATTGTGTTTACGACATGTGAGCTAAGCCTGGTGATGGCACTACAATCAAAAGAAGAGTAGGAGGACATGGCAGGGGTGCCCTACCGGTGGGCAGCCTCATGTACGCCATGGTTTTGACACGACCGGACCTGGACTATGTGGTGGGCGAAGTGAGCAAGTACGTGGTCGATCTATACCACTACACTAGAAGGTGGTCAAACACATTTATCAGGTGCCTGTACGTGACGTGACATGCACACCTGAGGATGGATGACAAGGGGCTGTCTGACCCCTGTCTAGTCAGCTATACAGCAGGCTACGCCGATGCCATGGACGAGCGGAATTTCACTTCCGGCTACGTGTTCTTCCTCGTTGGTGCAGCGATCTCATAGTCGGTATCTCCACTGTTGAGTGAGAGTAAATTGTCAATGCACCGGATACCAGCGGTCTAGAAAACGGGTCCCAACATGGGAGGCCGCCAACCGCTCCTAGTGTTGCAACCAAGATAACATATCACTCTCAAACGAGGGATCCACACTTAAGGTTTTTTCAGTTTGCAACCTCACGAAGTCGGCATGAAGCTCTTGATTGTCTACCCTTGCTTGGACACTCTGTGAGGAGTCTCAAAGGCAAGAACTATAAATGGAGACATGCAGGGTACAGGATTTTACACCTGCAGAGCTTTACTAATGCTTTTGCTGGTAATGGATCCGGAGGAGCCAACCTCAAACTACATTCCTACTTGGCGCGTCCTGTGACCGCCAAGTGTCATCCTCAATGCAGGCTCTAACAAGTTTCCTAGAAGCTTCCTGTCCCACAATGGGCCAAAAAAAGATTACGGCCGTCGCGGGGTTTGAACCCGCGACCCATGAGCTCCGGAGCCTGTTCCAACTAGGCCACAAAGGTGGGTTTCCTATGATGATCTCCAGCGGACATACCCATTACGGGCAGTACATTCCTGGCCTAGCTCAGAACAGACCAAGGGGACGTACTACATAGAGTAGTGAATGCCTTGTCTTTCCGTGCAAGAAGCCAACCAGCCCGCTAGTCAGTGGACACGGTGCATATCATTCAACAAATCTCTCCTTTGCACCTCTGTCCATCTGTTGTTCACTTGGCTCCATCAATGCCTTGTGGCTCACCCTTCCACTACCGCACTCCTCATACCAAATCCACGAATGCCTACATAGTGCAAGTCGCTCTCCAGCGGCTTGGTCATACAATCAGCAAGCATGCTTTTGGTTCCACAGTTCTGCAAGTCCACCTCACTCTTCATGACCAGGTCACGTGAGTAGTGGTAATGTGTGTTGATGTGCTTCATTTTCCGGGAGATGATCTCATCTTCAGCCATCGATATGGCGCTCATGTTGTCCACGTGTACAACCGTGTCGTCCTTCTGTGGTAGTGTCATTTTGCTAAGCGAACTGCGCACCCATTGAGTGTCCTTGCGTAACTCAGATATAGCAACGTACTCTGCCTCAGCTATGGACAAGGAAGCACAATCTTGCTTCTTGCTGGCCCATGAGACGGTAGCGCCATTCAAGATGCATACATATCCAAGATTGGATCTGCGGTCGTCAAGATTTCCTTCCCAGTCAGCGTCGGTGTAAAACTTCAGGCAGAGGGGGTCCGTACCTTCTTGGCCTCCAAGGACGAGGCCAATGTGACGCGTCTTCTACATGTAGTGCAAGATGCTCTCGACTGCCTGCCAATGTTGTGGCCCTCGGTTGGCCAAGAACCTGCTCACGTGTCCCACAGCATAGCATATGTCCGGACGAGTCACTATCATGGCGTACATGATGCTACCCATGGAGGACTGGTAGGGGATTTCTTGCATCTCCGTTCGTTCTGCTTCATTGCTTGGTGACATTGAGGCCTTCAGCTTTGTATCGTTCATCATTGGGGTGCCAACGGGTTTGCAGTCTTCCATGTAATAGCGTTTTAGTACCTCATCGATGTATTTTGGTTTGGTTTAGTTTGATAGTGCTTGCTCCTTGGTTGTGGTGGATGGCGATCCCGAGGTAGTACTCAAGAGGACCCATGTCCTTCATCTTGAACCTTCTACTAAGATCAAACTTCAGCTCATCCAGCAACTCGACCGAAGATGAGGAAATGATCAGATTATCCACATGTAGTGGAACCGACATCAGCCCTCTCCCATCATGGTGCACGTGCATGCTCAGGTCATTCTGGCAATGCGCGATGGAGAGACCGGTCATGAAACCATCCATCTCTTTGTACCACATCCTTGGGGCCTCTTTTAGGCCGTAGAGCACTTTCACTAACTTGCACACCTTGCCCTTGGGAGCTTTGACTCCTTCGGGCACCTCCATCAGCTCTTCCTTGTCGAGCTTCCCGTAAAGGAAAGTTTTCGTGATGTCCATCTGGTGTATCTCTAGGTCCTTTGTGGCTGCAATGGCAAGGAGAGAGCAAATGGAGGCAGAGGTCACAACGAGCGCTTCGAGTTCGCGCCCGTTGTGACCTTTGTCTCAACGTACCTGGAGCGCGGGCGTTGGGAAAACCTCTTAGCCACTGCCCTCACCAGCACCCACGTACCGTTCTCATCAATGGACGGGAGCTTGCTGTCCAATGCCTCTTTCCACTTGGCCGCATCGATCATTCATTGCCTACCCTACTGTGGATGGCTCTCCATTAGCCATGCACGACTAGCTAAGGCCAGTCCAATCGTCATCATATGGGAAAGGTGCTTTCTTTGGTCGCAAACTGCGCCGGGTTACTGGTGTGGCTTCCTGCGTTGCTGCTTGTGCTGATGGAAACTGGGTCAGCCCTCAGGGAGGTGATCAGGCTCACTAAGAGCCGCCTAGGCAGGACCAACTGTTTGTGAGAGGGGGTTGCAGGTTGCACAGACAGATATTACGGAAGCAAATGTAGGTTTGCAGAGGACGTGAATGTCTGAATCAACTATTGAGTGAGAAAGTACATAGTCACAGCTTTCTAACAAGCCCTTATATGCCTCATTTGGCCTAGGGAGCATTGAGATACACTCTGTCAAAGTCTACCCTATAGCACACTCTCCTAGCCTAGCGGGATGAGCGGCAGTCCCCTTGTCACACAAGAGAATTATGTCTCATACCACTTGGACGACCAACAATCGTGGTCTGCACCTTCCTTGAAGTCTCTTGGAGGTCCTCCAGCCGCCTTTTCTCCTTGAAGGCCGCTCTCAGCCGTCCTGGCCAATAATCCTGCTGCCTTTTGAGCTCAAAGTGCTCAGGTTGTCACTTGAACCCGACCCATGATCTTCAAACTTTTGAAATCCATATCTCACTCAAGCGGACTCCGTATCGAGTTCCGTAAAGTGCGTTGGAACCTATGAAACATCCTCTATGCAACTGTCATGCCAGATGATTTTAATCGAGCAGCCTATTTTTGTTACTTTCTGACACTCTCATATCCATCAAGTGCTACCACAAGTGGTGGTGTGTCGTCGTCGTCGTCGGAGGAGTCGTCGGACTCCAAGTCAGACTCGAAAGCCCCAGACGCCTCGGTATCCGCATCAGATGCCGCGTCACCCTGTGCATCAGCTCCCCCATTCCCACAACCTGCTGGCAAAGTGAGCTAGTTGTCGGGTGCTTGGTCTCCGGACTCGAGCAATACTATCCACTCTCTCACCTTGGGAGCGAGGATCGGGTCCAACAGCTCTCCCTTTCCAAGGGTGCGTTCGTTAAACTCGACTTCGTGCCTCCTCACAAGCTTGCATGCTGCCTGGTCCCAACACCGATAGGCTTTGTGTAACGTGTTGTACCCTACCATGACGCACTTCTTGGAACGTGCGTCGAGCTTGCCTCCACCTTCTCCTGACTGGATCTTCACCCATGCAGTTGACCCGAACACCTTCAAATGAGAGGTGTTGAGTTTCTCTCCCAACCATGCTTCTTGTGGGGTCTTTAGCTGCTTGTCCTGCTCCTTTCCAATGTTCCGCAAGGCGGTTGGTGGTGTGAGGTTCAAGAGGTAGCAGGTCATTGTTACAGCTTCATCTGAAAACTGAGGTGGGAGCTTGGCGTTGAAGAGCATTCTTCGTACCATGTCGAGTAGGGTCTGGTTCATCCTCTCCGCCACACCGTTGCTTTGGGGGTTGTTAGGGGTGGTTTGCTTGTGGCGGATACCATGATGCTTTAGCCAAGGCTTGCATGCCTCTTACTCATCCCCGTTGTTACTTCAGAGCTTCTTCACCTTCTTGGACATTTGCCGCTCTACCATGGCGACAAACTCGAGGAGCTTCTCCTTGACCTTTCCCTTTGTTTTGAGAAAGTAGATTCACAACTTGCGGTTGTCGTCGTTGATGAAGGTCAGGAAGTGCTTGCTCCGTTAGACGTTGTGCAAAAGGGTCCGCACACGTCACTCTGGATCAGGTCCAAGAAATTCTCTGCTCATTGACGTCCTCTCCCAAACGGTTTCTTATTTGTCTTTGCTTAGAGGCATGTTTCACACAATGTAAACCCTTCTCCATGCTTCATGGCGCACCCTTCCATTCCGCGGACCACCTCTTGCTCCTGCATCTCATGCAGCGTGCTGTTGGCCACTTGGCAAAATCGCTGGTGCCACAACTTAGCGTCAGTGTCCTTGGTTGATGTGGCGGCTGTAGCTGTCGCCGGCAGTGCATCCTTTGGCTTCAATGCCATCGTCTCGCTAGGACATGCTGGTCCCTCATCCGACGCCTTGGTGACTTTGGCTTGAAGCACGTAGAGGCCGTCGACTCTTGGAACTTGAAGCATGAGGTCGTTTTTGGTGTACAAAATCTGGATGTCCTTGTTTTTAAAGGCCACAACTTCTTTGTTGGTGAACACCATGGTCATGTTGTTGTCGGTGATTTGTGAGACCGACAATAGGTTCGCTGCAAAGGAGGACATGTACACCACATTTTGCAGATTGACCTCCTTCTTGGCACTGTTCATGTTGAACGTGATCACATTGTCGCCTTTGCCCATGGCTTGAACGATGCCGCGATTTGCACGCTTGATGCGCATGTCAGATTCGGCCATGGAGACAAATCCACCCTTCTCCTTTGAGGAGTGGTGGTTGGTGCCGGAGTCAAGGACAAATGCCCCTGCCCCCTTTATGGGAAACGTTTTGGCCATCACATTGGTGAGCTCCTTCTTCTCCTTCCCACCCTTGTTCCCGCCTTCTTTCTTGTGACTACGGCAGTCCCTAGCCCAGTGCCCAGCCTTGCCACAGTTGTGACAGTTGTCGGGCTTCTTGGAACTCTTCCCACCACCGTTGCCTTTTCCGCCACTGCCACAGCTTCCGCTCTTACCTTGACCAGAGCAGGAGCTTGCACCTTGGCTACGGAAGCGAGAGGTACAGGGTGAAATACTTGCCTCACTACCACTGCATCACATGGACTCGTTGCGGACGTGTTTGGCGACAGCCTCATACGTGAGACCCGCCTCCTTCCAACCGCCAAATACGATGATCAAGGACCTCGAGATTCCCGGTAGTCCCATCAGAAGGATCATGGCACGCATGTTAGAGTCGAGTTTCCATTACATTTGCTAGACCTCTTACAGCACGTTGTTGAACGACTGCAAAATTGCGGGTATCGATTCTCCTTTGCTCACCCTCATCGACATCAACCTTTGGAAGATGATGAGTCAATTTGCTAGGGCATTTGATTGATGCACCCGTGAGAGTTTTTTGTAAGCCTCGGTGGCCGACGTGCATCCTGTGATGTGGGAGTGTTGAGTCCTGTTGATGGACGTCACAAGTATGGCAAGAGCGATGTTGTTTTTCGTTGTCCATGGTGCAAGGTCAGCCACATGCATAGCCATTTCTTCATCGGCAGGTGCTATCTCGGTCCCTTCTAGGACGTTGAGGTAGCCACGCACGTTCATGACAATCTCAAACTACCATTTTCACAAGCGAAAATATGTCCCCGTAAATTTGGATATACCCGCCTCAAGGCGGGCTTGAGTCGGATCCGTCATTTTTGGCGGTTGCTAGTCTTCTCTGCTTTGCTGCTACTCTGCTTCGTTGAGGCCGATGAGGCTAATGAGGCTGCTGACTGCGACCGTTGTCAAAGATGCACTTGGTTCCATTGCATATCCCTCCCGTCGATGATTGCCTAAGGCGATGGTGCCGTTGTGAGAAAACGGGCTTGGGATGGTACCGCCTTCTAAAGGGGTAGAGCTTTATCCAGTTGGGGCTCGAGGGTCTTGTCCAACATGGATAGAGCTATTCCTTGTCCCCTAGTCCGCCACGTGCATGCACTATACCTGAAGAAGCTGATGGAGCCGATGGAGCAGATTGGAGTCGTCCGATCTTCGTGTCCCTTTTGAACTGAAACGACATGCAAGACCACGCACGAGTTGGTCTTGGAAGCGTGCCTTAGAACCAAAATTGAGGGCCCATAATCCTCTGTCAATACGTCGGATAACAACGGTCTAGAAAACGGGCCCCGACATGAGAGGCTGTCAACCGCTCTTGGTATTGCAACCAAGATAACATATCACCCGCGAACGAGGGATCCACACTTTTGATTCGTTCAGTTTGCAAACTCACAAAGTCGGCATGAAAGGATTTAGTGTCTACCCTTGGTTGGACACTTTGTGAGGAGTCTCAAAGGCAAGATCCGCAAGTGGATGCATGCAGGGTACATGCTTTCATACTTGCAGAGCTTTGCTAATGCTTCTCCTCACAATGGCTCCGCAGGAGCCAACCTCAACCTGCATTCCTACTTGGCGCGTTCTGAGAGCGCCAGGTGTCATCCTCAAGGCAAGCTCTAGTAAGCTTCCTAGAAGCTTCTTGTCCCATTTTGGGCCACAAAGAAAACTGTGGCCGTCATGGGGCTTGAACCCACGACCCATGAGCTCCGGTGCCTGTTCCAACTAGGCCACAAAGGTGGGTTTCCTATGATGATCTCAAGGGCACACACCCATTACGGGCTGTGCATTCCTGGCCTATCTCAGAACATACCAAGGGGATGTACTCCATAGAGCAGCGCATGCCTTGTCTGTCCGTGCAGCCAGCCAGCTAGCCAGTGGACAATGTGCATATTATTCAACATGCATCACGTTGACCAAAGTGGTCAAGGAGGTAGTGCGCGTATGTAGCTTTTGAACCAATGAGTGTGTAGCAAGGGCCAACAGGAGTGAAGGAGGAAAAGACCGGCATTATCAAGCTGACCAACAATCCAACACAACAAAGGTGGACAAAGCATGTCAATGTGTGCTACATCTACGCATGGGACATGGTGGAGAAGGGACATGTGGTATTGCAGCACTACATCGTGCACCACATGCTTGCAGATTGCTTGACGGAAGTGCAACATGTAGGTTGACAAATCATGAGCGTGGAAGGCCTCAGGACAACCCACTGTGAAGGGTTGGAGGACCCAGTGGAAGCAGGGGCAAAAGACATGGAAGATGCAAGGAGAGAACATTGCGAATTTTCCCTCCACATGCCCAGGTGCGGTGCCGAGAGGTGCTGGCAAGCCTTCTGAGGGAGAAAAATCCTTGCATATTCCTTTACCGACATATCGATTGCTCAAAACATAAATTCAATGGAGGTTCTTGAAATCGCTGAAGTCCTTGGAGTATCAAGAAAGTTGCGTGCTCTTGAAGTTCAGGTGTGCGCGGCGTCTTGAGGACTTGGCCAAAACTACATCCGATGGCACTTTCCATGGAACATGAGCAACAAGGTCCATCCGGGCAAAAGACGCTTTGATGGATCCTTGATGTGCGAAGGCGCCTCAGAGTGTGGGCACCACACGCACAGCTAAGTGAGAGGCTAAATTTGTGTGTTGTGTCTTGGCGGACGTAATAGGAGCTACGGTTCACCAAATTACACTTGGTTTGGTGCGTTAGAAAGCTTGAGAGTAGTACTGTAACTCGTCAGAATTTTCTTGTCCAAAAACTAATGCAAAAATCCATCATTACCTTTGCTCACATGAAAAAAATGACAAAAACGTTCATGTTTAGTCTCAAAGCTCACAGAAAACAAAGCCGTGAATCCAAGGACACGTCATGCAACATTGGCACTCCAATTCTTTGACAACAACTACCTTGCACATCACCCCCCCTTAATCAAAACATGTGATCCCCCGTGTCACCATACGTAGCATCCAAGTCTTGGTTCATCTCTGCTTTTGAAAGACCACCCATCTTGACATTTGTTCCAACAGTAACCACCACATAGAAACAATAGAGCATCTATTGTTCCTACCTATGATTTTATTAACCTCACTCAGTAATGGTGCGGAAATGATATGCCAAGAATCATCCAATACATTATCCATCCATCTCACAACCAACGTAATCTGCTGGTTGCATTCCCTCCAAGCAACAACCTTCCACGAAGTTTGGAATCTGAAGTGCAATTTTAGCCATAAAAGCAGACGTATCTTGAGAGATCCCCAATGTTACGTTTAGGCCATTGTTCATTTGCACATTCAAAGACTGCATTGACCTTTAGGTCCTCCATCTCCATCAACTACATGTATGTTTGGCATAAACTTGTTGTCCAGAACACCAATCTCATGTTGGCTACATCGCCTTCGTGAATAAGTGAGTTCTCAGTTGATCATCCGTGAGGGTTTTTCTTACTCTGCTCGATAGGAACTGAGGATAGCGGTAGGCAATCCACTAAGTTCCACAAGTAGACCATCCAGTCAATGCACTTGTATCAAAGTAGCACATCAATGTTGGTGACATGGCCTGCACATTATTAGTGTAGTTGTGCACTAACCATGCGCAACTAACAAAAACACAACCACCGGGAAACATAAACGTTTCTTCCCTCCTCGAACCCCCAACAACACAGAGAGTCCACACAATACACATGATCATTACCCTTTCAGTACGTCAATCCTGTTAGAAGTTCCTTTCCACAAGATGGGGATAGTTACTTCCTCTAGCTGCTCAGTAAGCGGCTTGGGAATCCCCTCAACCACGTAGTTACAATCCTCAATTGGATCTACCTTCAAGGTAGATGTAAGCGAGTCGAGGCATTCACAGTCAACCTCAACATATCCCTCGGAAGATAGTTTCCATGTACACATACCCCGTGCAACTTGAGTAATAAGAAGAACATGGTCCACATTCCGTAACGTCCACAATTGAAAATGTGCAATCAAGGGTTGACAACCACCGAGGCAAACTTTCACAACAAAAAAGTAACATGCAGTACCATTCTTTAGGTGTGAAGGTTGCATCAGTGCAGTTGTTGTACAACAGCTAACATGGCCTGTGTTGCAGGCTCATAATACATTTTCCGTCGCTCAATGCTCCTATTCTGGCCGTTGTTACACATCACTTGCACATTGTTGCATATGATTGCTTCTGTTTTTCGGCAATGCTTGAATCGATGATGTTGTCGCCTGTTGGTGGTGCGTATACTGTAGTGTCTTTTATATTCGCCTATTTTCTAGAATGAAATCAAGTGACAGTTATACTCGACTATAATTTTGGGCGTGGTAGTTTCCACACTGTCCATGGGCATTTCATTTATTTTGGTGCTGGTTAATGGTCGAACTACCTGTTTACGACCCAGGTCTGTACCTCTAACTTAAGATGTTGGAACTTGGAGTTCGAGCCGTGGAAGGAACGACGTGCACTTTCGACGCTTCGTAGCTCGTTGGGGTCCGACTGCGAGCATCGGACGGCGATCCGATGCTTGCAGTCTGCCACCGCTCGTGTGCAACCCTCCAAGAACTACGCAGGACGACGTGGATTCTTCCACCACACGCGTCCTCGAATCCCGGCGGCCGGGCATGAGCCCGTCCGCGGAACAATGTGTGCCAGAGCGCGGACTTCATAATATTGAGAGTGTTTCGTCCAAAGCTCTAGAATTATTTTAGTGCCCGAGTGGACGAAGCAAAACAATTGTTATAGGCGAATACAAGAGACACTACGGTAGTTGTCTCTATTTCTTGTTGCTAACACTACTCTTGCTGTTAGTGTTGTTACTACCCTTGTTGCACTTGTTGCTAGTCATGTTGTTGCTATTCCTACTACTCTACAACTACTACTACAGAATCCTGCAATTGCAATCTCCCTATGATCGTTCTCTTATGTCGTGCTACAACTACTGCTATCCATTGTTGCCGCTACAACTCCTCCGTACGTGTTGTGTGCTGTAACCATTCATCTACACTATTGCTTGCCTTCCCTACAAAACTACTTTTTGGTACTCCACCTATTGATGCATCTTCTACTTCTCCTCTTCATTGTTCGAGCACTGTTGCGGCTAATACGATTTCTTTTCCAGATTGAAATGCTTCATACAACTACAAGTGATATTCCTCCATGTCAACACAGCTGTTGCAAATGGTTGTGATGGTGTCGGTGTTGTCAATGCTGCTATTCTTTGTGATGCACACAAAGTGCTCTATTGCTGCTGCCACATCAACAACTCCCCAAATGGTTTCTTCGTGTACCACCATCCGACATTGGCATGAGTCTCCATTGATGACGAAATACTAGACACGTCCAGTTTTAGGTCCAAAGCTACTGTTGTGTAGAAACCACTGGAAAATTTTAAAACTGATGCGAGGCTCACCTACAGCAAGAACATATCACCAAATCCCCAAATTTTCACAAGTGAGAAAGACGAGCCAGTGTGTAAGAAAAGGTCAAAGAACTATCGTTTTGGAAGGGTGAAGAGTTTGCAAAGCACTGTCCACATGACACACTCATTTCCCATGAGAAGGGTAATTATCCAGCTATGCTAGGCCTTGAGGGATTTAGCACTTGTCAACATTGCCTAAAATGGTGAGCTTGAAATGTCTGAACCATTCATGCTGTCCAGGGTTTGGTGTTCATCATCATTTGCTCCTAATTAGGTCATGAACATGAACATAAGCACAAACCACCGGCTGACATATGCTGCTTTTGCACGTGACCACATATTGCAGCACACGTGTGCGTTTCTAGTTTGATGCCTTCCAACTTTGAAGTTTACGAGACAGCTGCATAGCATCACAGAAAATGTGCTGAAATCCCAGTGAATGGCAACGAGTTGCAGCACAAAGAATTGTGGGAAGGACAGGGGGGGTGCAAATGGTTGGAGTCACTGCCATGGCATGTCAAGAATCGCTAAGCCTGACCACTTCCTGCGTGCAGCTCCTCTGTTACGAAGCTAACAACAGAGATATTCAACTGGACGGGGAGCGGAGGTCAGAGGCAACAGGGGCCGGAGGTGAAGACAGCCCCCCCCCCCCCCCCCCCCCCCCCCCCCCCCC
>SZWC01017889.1:14366-39923 GCA_023375785.1 Penium margaritaceum | reverse complement strand
ACAAGGTGCTCTTGAACACATGAGAGATTAGCACACTGAGTGTGCTCTTAGTGTACTTTTGTATGGTGATTGAGCGCATTGGCCACATACACTAACCCCACGCACTGAGGTCCTTCCTAAGAAGGGAGTCTTCAGGCCAGATAAGACAAAACTACACTCTTCTCATACACTACGGAAAGCGTGTAAGGATAAGCGTAAGATACTCCCTTGTAATAGAGCACACTCAAGGTACACATGAAAAAACCAATGTGTGAAATGATCTTGATTAACCATACCTCCGAACAATGGGCGAATTCAGTTTTTCTTGTATACCCAGGGGTAGTTGATGATTGGTGCACCTAGAAATTCATAAGATGGAAAAAATAGGAGAATACATGGATGTTTTAATTCTTGTCGCAAAAGGGGACGAATGGGCCAGTCAGTACTGTATATGGTCAGGTGGCAAGGCTACGACACCGTGCACAACAGCTGGGAGCCCTACGACAACCTCCGAGAAGTCGAGGATTTGATCGACGGCTACATTCGTTGTCAATGGCATACGTCTTCTAGCGCGCAGGAAAGTCCCGGCTAAAAGGGGAGGATGTGTTATGTCGCTGAAGTACACGAGTCCTTCCACTCCATATGTGGGTAGTTTTTTCATTACTTTCATGGTAGTGGAGTTCGTAAGGCCCTACTACTTGCGGGTGGAGCTCTACAAGACAGGGGAGGCTGCCGCAGCCCTTGTACCAGCCAATACTACCAACAATACCCGATGGTTATCCCGGGAGGAGTCACACAGAGTCTACTGCTATAACCCTACCGACTGCAGTAGCTTCCAATGGAGGTTTTTTGGGCACTTGTTTAGTCACGTTTGATGAACCAGTTGTTTTAAACGTGCCCTAAACTAAACTTAAACTATGTTCTCACTGTGGCACCCACAATAGTGTCCACCACAACCAGCAATCCACAACCATGTCACCACTCAAGAAACCTACACGAAGTCGGCCGTCATGGAGGGCGTACTAGACGATGCTGGTGTAGACTTGTTTACGAGGCCGACTTTGGTGATCGCGTCACCATGGCTCCCTCCAGTTTGGAGGTGCAGGTGGAAACATGGGTGGAGGATGAGAAAAATCCACGAAAGTGCAAGATCGTGTAGTACATACACATGTAAAAGAAGAAGTACCCAACTTTCCACCTGGCAGCACTGGACCACCTCGGAGTTCCAACCACAAGCACTCCCTCTGAACTTCTTTTCTCCCTTGACTGCCCCACCATCACCGACTTCAGGCTGTCTCTACTAGGCCTCACCGTGGAAAGCCTCATGAACCTAAAGATATCGATCAATAATCCAACCCTTGCAAACTCCCCTGTTGCACCTAACTAAGAGGTAGCATCAGAGTTGGTGGAAGAGGAGGCATAGATGAACGCACGTTATTGTGGTGATCTAGATCTTGAGAAAGAGCCAGATGAAGAGGGTGAAGATGCGGGTAAAAATGAGGGTGCAGATGGGGAGGAAGGTGAGGGTGCAGGTAAAAGTGGAGAGGAGGGGATAGATGAACATGATAAGGCTTAGTCTTAGCAGTAGGGGCAAAAAGACATGTTCAAGGTTCATGTGCAAGTTAGTGTTTTTGCTTGCTTGACACCATCGTTACATCAAGATGTGTGTGTGAATTTCAAACATGTGAAAAAGGGTGAAGCATGGCCATTCATGATTGACTTGACTGTGTAACATAGTACTTGTAAAATACATGTATAATGATGGTTTACGTGCATGAAATCCACAGATCCGGATCCAAGATCCGTGAACACAAGGATTTGTGAATCTTAGGATCTGTTATCCTAGTGTTAGGTCTAAAGTGGAGGATTCATACCACGGATCTGGGGCTCCTTGAATCTCTGTGGTTTGGAACCGTGTGCACCCTTGGCGACAACTACTGTAGAGAGGTGGTCAAAGTATGCATGTATCAACTTACCCTTCTCTAAGTGACCATATAGGGATGCTGGCACCTTACAATCCACCATTCTCTTATCTAGATGGTCCAATAGTTGGTGATAGTCAGGTACCACGTGGTTCATGGTCAGGTACTACTCCTCCTCATCCTCCTTGCTAATGTCGCAAAACGATTTTAGCATGTGCAAGAGCCCTGTCAAGAAGTAGTCCTGCTTGGGCTTGGGGGTGAAAGGAGGTCTCTCAAGCTCTAGCATGTCCTTTCACCACCTGCCCCACATTGGCTCCACCTCTGTTAATGCGTAAGTTATGTTGTATGAACTACCCCATTTGTATGACTGTTTACAGTTTCCTGATGCACTTGACTACCTCAAACATTCCCTCAATCATTTCCTAGACAAAGAGGTTGAGATCACGATAGAAACACAAAAAGATTTGTGTCTTGTCAAACTCCTTCTGCCAAAACTTCAATGAATCCTCCTTCATTAACGTCATTAATTGGATACCATCCTCCAACCCATACACCTCAGAAGATAGCTTCCTCAGTAGTTGTATAAGGTTCACACGACTGTGCTTCCCTTGCGGCTCCACGTAGTCGAGTACCAGAAACCGGGCCTTGAAATCCTCTTCCAGCCAGCTTGTAGTCATACCAAAGTAGTTGAGCCGGTTTTGACCATTCCATAGGCCGTTGGTCAAGGTGTTTTTTGTCCCTCTTCGAAAGCATATCCTTAACCTTCTTTATGTAACGTGTCCCTTCTTCCTCAATGGACCTTAACAACTCCTTCCTTCATGGTGTCTCCACATCAAGGTTGCACTTGAAGAGAAATTAAATGAACTGTGGCATCTCGACGCCGCTGCATGTGATTTCACTCAAGAAATTGCCAAATAGTTGATGCAAATCAATCCTCATAAAAAACAATGTGGCTCGTCATGAACATTAGCATGATGGACCCTTGCGACTTCTTTCCCTCCCTCAGTCCCGATAAGTTGTACAACCCCTTTAGAAACACCTCCCAAAGAATGGTCTTGCAGTTTTAGTCATGGAGATGTTTTGCAAGTTTTTTTTATACTCCTTGCATTGCACTCCGCCACACACCCTGCACGTCATATACCCTTCTTGATGCTCACAAGTTTCATAGACCAGCTACACTACTGGTGCAAGATTTGACACCTTGTGGTGCCTAGCCTCATCAATCAGCACCATTTTCCTCGCGGTGTTTTCCTCAATTCTCAACTTCTCACCATTTCACCCTTGCATTTTCCACGGCAGGTGCTTCGGTGCCAACTTGCCCCTCTTTTCCGTAACCACCTTCTCTTTCTTGTTTCTCTCCACCTTCTGCTCCTCCTCATCCTCATCTTCCTCCTCACTCTCCTCATCCTCAATTTCTTCCTCCTCAAGCCGCTGTTTTTTTCCTGAACTTTATTGGTGTAATCTTGAACCTTACGCACAGCCGCTATCATTGGCTCGTCCTCATCACCCTCCTCACCATCCCCCTGCCACCCCCCACACCCTGTTCCCTAATCCCTTCCATAGCCTTTTCCACCCCTTCCCCTCCCTCTTCCCTTTCCCTCCTTTTGCTAGTGGTACATTCTCCTCACTCTCCTTAT
The DNA here is from genome assembly GCA_023375785.1 of Penium margaritaceum. Classification (NCBI taxonomy): domain Eukaryota; kingdom Viridiplantae; phylum Streptophyta; class Zygnematophyceae; order Desmidiales; family Peniaceae; genus Penium; species Penium margaritaceum. The sequence goes on along the minus strand of SZWC01017889.1, from coordinate 36,385 downwards.
CCCTTTCTCATCCTTTGTGTTCCCCTTGTTCTTTTCCTCTCCTCCATTTGCTGCTGCTCCCCCCATCTCCAACAAAGACATAGCACCTCTTCATCATCAACAATGAGTGCCATGGCTGGCCTGCTGCTTGCCCTAGGCTACGAGGATTTGTCCAAGGCCCAGTCATGAACGAAGCCCTTTCTCCCTCCTTGTCACGCGGATCCTGTAGCATGTCCCCCATCTTCACAATACGCAACCGATACGTGGCTTCATTGTCATCGTTTAGCTTCATGAAGTACTCAAATGCAAACACCTCCCACTGGTGGTCCCATTGTGTCTTGATGCCGACATCACATTGTTGTTTTAGGCAGTCCTTGACCAGGGACAGCAGCTGCACGCGGTCGATGAATGGATCCATAAACATACGCAACTTGGACGGAAAATTTCAAGTAGGCATCCCTCGCCTCTTTGCCTCTTTTAGAACATAGGTGTGTCTTGCTCCTTCCTTCTCTTTCTCCTTATCCTCCTCCTCCTCCTTCTCAGGATCCCACCCTGGATCCTCCTTTGTCTTGGTGTCTGAGCTGCTATTGTTGCTACTGCCACTACTAATATCATGGGCTCTCTCTTTCTCCTTCTCCTTTCTCTTCCTTAGTGTCCTCGTGATCTCCTTGTCCTACACCTTCTCCAACTCCTTATCTCATTTTTCCTCCTCTACCACCATGGCATCATGCAACCTCTTGTTCTGACCTAGAAAAAACCTTGAGAAGAAACCCCCACCTCTACCCCTCGTAGCACACTGTTGCTACTACACCACCTTCTGCAACTCCTGCACCACCTATTGCATTTGTTGAACCACATGCTACTGCTGTTGCACTATTGCCTCCGCTACTACTGCACCATCTGTTGTTGCAAAACCACCTACTATTGCTACTATACCACCTGTTCCTAAAGCATCACCTGCTACTACCGCACCACGTGCTCCTCCTGCATTACATGGTGCTGGTACACTACCATCTGCTGTTGCAACACTTGCTGCTACACCAAGTACAACTGCTGCCGCTCCACGAGCTATGGCGTCTGCGGGCACTCTGGTGCATGGAGTTGTAAAGGCTTCCTTCAAGGTCTTTGCATGCAAAAAAAGTTGATACGCTGTACCTGAATGACCAAAGTCCAGTTCGCCCCAAAAAGAAAAAAGAAAAAAGAGTTGATACGCTAAATGCACATACGTGATAGTTGCTGCTTCCTTGAAGAAGTAGACTGAGTAGGCCTTGGGGTTGCAACCGCAAGAGAGGTGGATAATCCAACCAAGCTGGGGATATTGTGACATAGAAGAGATGTGGGACGCAACGCCGCCCTGGCATTGGAGCAAGAAGGGTAGGAAAATCTGCATGCGCAGCTGTTGCATCCAAAATGGCATGTGCTAGACTCACATTAATAACCCCCTCTGTTGGGGCTCAAAACTTGGCACCGGCTAGTTGAACTTGGAGGAGTGTGGAAGACGTCAGCAGCGAGGTACAGGGTGGCTTCGGCCGACGTGCCAACCATAGTCGGTGGCAAGGCAACATCAACGTAGTCTGCAAGGGTAGTGTGTAATGGACTAGGCTGGAGGGATAGAGTCCTGCGCGAGGGACAAGCCCTCATGGATGGGTTGTTGGGATCCACCATGGTGGGCGAGCCTCAGATCAGAATCCGGTAGCGTTTCCCCAAAGGTTGTCAGCTTCCCCTCAGGAGAGGTGGCCACTGCCGTGGAGACCAAGTCTGAAAGCGTTGCTGCTACTGCTGCCAGTGCCTACTGTAGACTGAAGAATGATGCATTACAATGAAGGAATGAGGGCTGGGGGGTCTCAAGTGATGCCCCCCTCTAGATTTCTATATTTCAGTTTTTGTTGTTCTTACTGTTTTCTTCTTTTTAGTGTTAAGAAAACCATAACCGTGAGAAAGTGCATAGAAGCTTCCTAGCAACACAGCCGTTGACCGGGCGTCAGTGCCTGGTCAGATGGTGACGACAGTCATAGGTCGTACACACAACGGCAAGGGTTTGGCTAGGAGACACAAGACACAGTGTCAGAATGCTTCAATATAGCATATGCAGAGAGAAATGACAACTGACAGGTCCAGGGCATAAATACCTGCCGCGGCGCACGGCGGGTGTCGCACGCGGCAGTCCAAGAGCTGTCCGAAAACCAGCCCAAAACCACTGTTTTGGCCGTAACTCTGCGCACACATGTCAGAATCCTACGCCGTCTAAACCTAGACGTGCAGAATCAAAAGACGGACGCAGCGACTGGTCACATGCATGCATCCATCGACTGACAGCGAGTAAACAATGCAAAAACATGCAAATGGACCTCATGGCCAGTCCGCCGAAAGGCGCCTGCAAGACGTAGAAGGCACAGCAAGGAGTCCCGATGACATCAGGGGCTCTGGAACAGTGGTCGGTCAGCTCCAGGCGGGTAGTCCGCCGCCTGTCGTCGCGCCGGTGTCACCAGGGCCGCCTACCTCAGGGATCTGCACGAGTATGGACACGGCCGAGTGGTCACAGTAAACTGTACAAGAATGGCACAAAGCACAACACTCCCCCATGACCCGATGGTACGCATGTCCATACGCGTGCAGCACTGGTACAACCACATAGTGAGTGATACAGACAGATGAGACGCCAACGTACATCCCACACTCAACCACTGTCACAGACGGGACGAAGCCCATCAGAACGAATGGCCACCAGGAGCTTTCCGCGGGCGAGTGCCTTTGTCAAGAAATCAGCACGTTGCAAGTCAGTGCCAACCCACATGATGGAGATCACGCGTCGCTCCAGCAGATCACGAACGAAGTGATGCTCAACCGCAATGTGCTTTGTGCGAGCATGAAAAACACCAGAGTTCTCCGTAATGGCGAGGGCACTCTGGTTGTCGGAACGTAGCACAATGGCGGGTACTGACTGCCCAAGCTGAAGAAACAAGCACTGCAGCCAAACTGCCTCAGCAGCCCCTGCCCCCAAAGCCACATACTCTGCCTCCGACGAGCTACGTGCGATGCAACCCTGCTTCCCGCTTCGCCAAGACAAAGCGGTACCACCGAGCAAAAACACGTAGCCAGTGCGACTGCGCCCGTCAGGGCTCCAAGCCCAGTCGCCGAACACTGCCAACGAAAGCAGAGTCCGAGATACGGCGTGGAGACCACGTACCGTACCACTCGCACAGCCGCGTGAAGAGCTCTTGTACGTGGAGCCTGCGAGAACTGAGCGAGGAGGTTGACGGCGAATGCAATGTCGGGACGCGTGGTAGTGGCCAGGTACATGAGAGATCCGATAAGACGGAGGTACAAGGTCACGTCCACTGTCTCCCCCAGCTGTGTAGGGTCATCCACCTTCAGGGCATCCTGCCCATCAGGTGTGAGGGGTGTGGAAGCAGTGGGCATTGCACCAAGGAGATCGCTAAAGCGCTCCCCCACGACTCGTGCGTATTGGGCCTGATGCAGCAACATTGTCCGATGTCTGCGATCTCGCACGATCTCCATACCAAGAAACACTGATGCAGGACCGAGGTCCTTCATCCTGTAGGCGGTCTGCAGGATAGCCTTGGCCTCCTTCACGACCTCCAGGGATGGAGACGCGATCAAAAGGTCATCAACATAGACCAGGATGGCGGTGAACCGCTCGGGTGTCGGTAGGATGAAGAGTGAGGGGTCTGCCTCGCTCTGTACGTATCCTGCTCGAGTGAAGGTGCCAGTGATCTCCCGGTCCCAACACCGTGGAGACTGCTTGAGGCCGTACAAGGACTTGCGCAAGCGCCAGACCTTGTCACCGTCCTCAAAGCCTGGTGGCTGAGCCACGTAGATCTCCTCATCCAAAGAGTCATGGAGGAACGCGTTGTTCACATCTATTTGGTGTAGTTCCCAGTCATGCTCAGCCACTACACCGAACAGAGCTTGAGCTGAGGTCATGCGGCCGACAGGGGCAAAGGTGTCAGTGTAATCAACTCCCTCAATCTGAGAGAACCCCTTGATGACCAAGCGGGCCTTGTAGCGTTCCAGTGAGCCATCCGGCTTCACTTTCTTGCGAAAGACCCACTTGACCTGAATCGCCTTCCTCCCAGGGGGAAGGTCGACCAGCTCGTAGACTCTGTGCTCTCGGATGGCGCGAAGCTCATCCTTGCAAGCAGCTTGCCAGGCCTCAGCATCCTGCGATGAGAAATCCTCCCTCAATGTGCCTGGGTCAGGCGCCATAGAAGGGGAACTCTGCGTGGCAAGTGCACACGCCTCAGTGTCAGGTCTGACGGCCACGAGATCAGCTGCTGCGTCACAGGCGATATGGAACTCGCGAGTGACCAGGTCATGCCCTATAGGGCACGCTGGGTGTACATCTAAAAGCTCAGTGCGGACACTCAGGCCTAAGGCCTTTGTGCCTGGATCAGCGCTCGCGATGCTGCGAGAGGAACGCCTGGGTCCAGGACCCGACGCTCGCTGAGCTCCGAAATCCAGTGGTCGAAGGCGACCACCGGGCTCACGGGAGTAACCGGAGGTCGAGGGGCACACCTCAGGCTCAGGAACAGGTACGACCACAGGGACAGGTACGACCACAGCTGGTGAGGGTTGAGACGAGGCAGCCGGAGATGCCGTGCGAGGAGAAGCGTGTGTGGGGGACACTGAGCTGGGAGTGACAGCGGGCAAGGCTGGCACGGACACTGAGACAGGAGTGTCAGCCGACGTAGGGACAAGAGTGGGCTGGGCTGGGTCAGACATTGGAGCAGGGGTGCTAGTGGACACAGGTGATGATGCAGGAGGAGGCGTTAGAGCAGCGGTACCTATGGGGTGTGAAGTAGGCTGAGTAGGCGGGATCTCTGGACCAACGGCAATGATAGCCGGGTCATCGAGTGCTGGAGATCGAGAGGGGACTCGAGCGGACACATCAGCCTGAAGAGAAATAGTCACTGGCGAAGAAGTCTCCCCCATCCGTCGAGGACCCTCACAGGAAGGGAAATGAGCTGCGGAGAGAGTTGTGATCAAAGCCAGATCACGGTATGTGAGAGACTAAAAAAACAACATGTCACGGGACTCAATGACACGACGGCGAGTGGGGTCCCAAAAGCGCCAAGCCTTCGACCGCGGGGAGATGTCGATGAAAGCACACAAGCAACCCCGAGGGGAGACCTTGGACCCCTGCTGGTCCTCGGTGTACCACACTGAGGCCAGGGAACCCCAGACGCGTGCGAGACGAAGATCAGCACGGTGGCCAAACCAGAGCTTGTACGGTGTAACATGATCCGGAAGCGGACCATGCAGGAGACGGTTCCATACCCACGTCATGTACGCAAAGCCCTCGAAGGCGAAGGACTCCGGGAGACCGCACTCAGACCGCATGGCGCGAACCACATCCTCCATGGTGCAGTTCCAGCGCTCAGAGATACCGTTCTGCTGTGGGGTAGCAGGAGCGGAGACCTGGTGAAAAATGCCGTTCTCAGCAAAGAAGGAGTCCATCTCAACAAGGAACTCGCCGTCGCGATCCGAGCAAAAGGTAGGCAGCATGTGGCGAGACTAACGCTCAGCCATCAAGAGCCAGAGCCGAACCGCAAGAGCGGCGTCGCTCTTCTGACGCAGACTGTAGACCCACCGCATCCGGGTGAACTCATCAGTCAGCGTCAGAACATACCGTCCCCTCTCGGACAGGGACTCGACCGGGAGAGGAACAAGCAGGTCCGAGTGGACCAACTCGAGTGGCCTCAGCGCTCGGGAATGCAAATCAGGATAAGTGCACCGGTGCATCTTTCCCTGAGCGCAAAAAAGGCAGTCGGTCTTGGGTGGCTTCTCGAAAGAAGCCACGTCAAGGCCAAGAGCGGGCTGTGTCCGCATGAGCTTCGACATAGTGTCGGAGTCCACATGACACAGACGTCGGTGAAGCAACCTCTAATGTTCTGGGGATAGAACACCAGTGACAAAAACACGACCAGAGGAAGGTGGAGAGCAAGGGGAGGATGGCCGAACAATGCGATACAAATCATCTACAACTGAAGCACGCAGGACAATGCTACGGGTGTCAAGAGCAGTCACACTCGCTGAATCAGCGGTATGCTCAACGGAGAGACCCATCAGAGTGTAGGCACACATAGACAGCAGACTGAGCTCAAGATCAGGCACAAACAGCACGTCAGAGAGATACAGGGGGCCAGACGGACCATCAAAGCATACAACCCCGACACCGTGGACCGGTAAGGACTGACCAGAGCTCGTACGAACAGAAGAGACAGTCGTGACAGGGCCAAGTACCACAAAGTCACTACGACGACACGTCATGTGGTGGGTGGCACCGGAATCGATGATCCAAGTGCCAACGGAGTCACGAGTGGTGGATGTCACTCTACAACGAGTAATGGAACACTCGGTATCAGAGGGACGCTGAGCCGTCAGTGGGAAGGAACAACGTACATCACGAAGGTGAGACTCATGAATCCAGTCAGTGCAGTCAGGCCCAACATCATCACATGCGGACTGTGCTCCCCCACACGTGTCATCACGAGTCACGAGGACGGACGAACAAGCAGTCTGTGACCCACTCGACGATGACAACACACTCGCACCTCCCTAAAAGCGAAGCACCAGAAGATGACGAAGCTCGGTGATGGTGCGGTCACGTAGGTCTGGATCACTGCTGCTCNGTGCCACCGGAGTCACGACTGGTGGACGTCACTGTACAACGAGCAATGGAACACTCGGCATCAGAGGGACGCTGAGCCGTCAGTGGGAAGGAACAACGTACATCACGAAGGTGAGACTCATGAATCCAGTCAGTGCAGTCAGGCCCAACATCATCACATGCGGACTGTGCTCCCCCACACGTGTCATCACGAGTCACGAGGACGGACGAACAAGCAGTCTGTGACCCACTCGACGATGACAACACACTCGCACCTCCCTAAAAGCGAAGCACCAGAAGATGACGAAGCTCGGTGATGGTGCGGTCACGTAGGTCTGGATCACTGCTGCTCGCCGGTGAGGACACAGGAACAGCTGCAGTCTTGGTCGCCGCGCGTCCAGAGGAGTGTGCGGGCGACGTGTCGGACACGGTACGAGGAGCATGGGTAGCCTGAAGTCCGCGAGTGATGCGCTCCCAGTCAAGCGGCTGCTGGCACTCAGTGTAGCGATGGGCACCTCCACAGTTGTAGCAGTGCACGGAACGGCCACTGCTACCACTGGATGACAACTGCTGCTGACCCGATCCGCGCTTCCTATTCTTCTTCTTCCCCTGGACAGCTGCTGCAACGCCCTGTGTCTGCGTGGGTGTAGACGGGGTCAAAGAGGAGGCGGAAGATAAGGTCGTGATGGAGGTAGATGAGGGTGACTGCGGGAGGGAAGATGGTGGTGAGGCGAGGACTGCTGCAGCAAGGGAAGTCTCCTGATGTGCTACTGCTGCCTCGCGGGCCGACGTCACCTGGAGGAAGAGCTGATGAGCACAAGGGAGCAGCTGTAGGGTGGCTGAGAAAGGCTCAAGAGCAGCGTCGCTGTACCGTGTGAAGATGTCGGTGTACTCCAGGCGAACTCCGAGCATGATCGTCCAAAGTGCCCACAACTGTGTGCCCCCTGAGGTCCCCAGACGCGTGTAAATTCGCATGGCATGTCGCTAGTAATCCGCCGTAGGCTCCGCTGCTCCCTGACGGAGCGAGTGGAAAGCATGAATGTGTGACGCACGCGTAGCGTGCGTCTCTGCGCCCAGTAGGGACAACGCCAGATCGCAGCCTCCACGAGGATCTGCTCCGGTGCCTGTGCCAGCCTCGCCGAGGAAAGGGCGGAAGTCGACGACAATCTCGCGTGGCATGGCGTAGAGAAGTCCTCGCATGGCCCGGGCTGCTGTCTGCACCTGTGCTGGATCTGTAGACTAGTATGGGCTCAGGTAGTAAGGCCACACTCCCTCGGAAGTGGCCCACACCTGAAACAGGATCTCCCAGCCGTCAAATCCATCCTCGCTGATGTACCGTGGAGGTGGTGCCTCAAAGTCCTTTAGCTGCCGCTCCGTGGGGAGAGCAACCGTAGGCTGAGGAGGGCGAGAGACGGGGAAAACTCCTGGAAGGGGGTGATCACCGGGGAATTCAGGTGACTGTCGTATTGGGGACACGGGTGGAGGTCGGATACCCGTCTGCAGCTGACAGAGGCGCTCCTGTAGGAGACGAATCTCCCGCTCCTGGGAGTCATCCTCGAATCCTGGCATGAATGGCTCGTCATCAAGGAGGTCCGCAGGTGGTGGGGAAACCACACCAGGAGGTGAAGCAGGCGGAGCACCTGTCACGGGCACCTGAGCCGAGTGCTGGGTGGAGGCCGCAACGCCGGAAGCTCCCTCGGAAATCCGCGGAGGAGCCGTGGACTGAGCGCGCAGGAGCTCAGTCAGCGTGCGGATCACGTCAGTCTNTGCAGCTGACAGAGGCGCTCCTGTAGGAGACGAATCTCCCGCTCCTGGGAGTCATCCTCGAATCCTGGCATGAATGGCTCGTCATCAAGGAGGTCCGCAGGTGGTGGGGAAACCACACCAGGAGGTGAAGCAGGCGGAGCACCTGTCACGGGCACCTGAGCCGAGTGCTGGGTGGAGGCCGCAACGCCGGAAGCTCCCTCGGAAATCCGCGGAGGAGCCGTGGACTGAGCGCGCAGGAGCTCAGTCAGCGTGCGGATCACGTCAGTCTGCTCTCGCTGCAGACGACGCATCTCCTCTTGCTGGCTGTGCAGGTCCTCAATGGCCTGCGAGCGAGGGCTCAATACTCCTGAAGAAGAAGAGGAGGGATCACCTGGTCCCTTGTCCTTGTCGTCGGGCAAACTCATGTCGCCGCTCACTATGGGACGACATGTCAAGTATGCTGGATTTCAAAACCGTCTGTGTTTCTCGAGGAGTTGAAACGCTGGCAACTTTTGACTTTTTGGGTGAAAACTTAGCAAAGTGTAATGCTGACGTCAGCAAGTGGTTGCTGATGTCAGCACGACCTGATGACGTCAGCAATCAATAATGCTGACGTCAGCTCGTCCCCTCCCTTGTTTTTTCTTTTTTTTTCTTGTCACGGTTCTACTGCTTCGCGGTGGCGCGCGGCAGCTCCGCGGAAGCTGCGTAGCAGCTTCCACCCAACTGCTGCTGCAGCTATGCTGTCAGCTGCAGCAGCAGCTGCGTAGCTGCATGTGCAGCGGTGGCAGCAGCGGCTGCGCTACTGCCACTGCTGCTGCGCGCGGCGGCTGCTGCTGTGCGCTGCAGCTGCTGCTGGCTGCCGCCACCGCGCGCTGCTGCTGCTGCCACTGTTGCGCTGCTGCTGCCGCTGCTGCTGCTGTGCCGCTGCCGCTGCTGCGCTGCTGCGCTGCTCCTGCCGACGCTGCTGTTGCGCTGCTGCTGCCGCCGCTGCTGCCACGCTGCTGCGGCGGCTACTGCTGCTGCACTACTGCTGCGCTGCTGCCGCCGCCGCCTGTGCTGCTGCTGCTCTGCTGCTGCGGCTGTGGAGGGGGCGGCTGCACGCACCGCAGCCGCCACACACCTCTGCTTGGCGGTACACGCCGCCGCTGCTGCCTCAGCAGCTACGCTCTCACGTGGTGGGTGGAGTACGTTGACGGCGATCGGCCGTCTCCAACAGGTCCCAGAAGCTCTGCTACAGGGTTGACTCTCACTGCTGCTGCTCTGCTCCGTCTCTGCTGCGCGGCTCAGTGAGAACTGTCTCACTGCTCTAATACCATGAGAAAGTGCGTAGAAGCTTCCTAGCAACACAGCTGTTGACCGGGCGTCAGTGCCTGGTCAGACGTTGACGACAGTCACAGGTCGTACACACAACGGCAAGGGTTTGGCTAGGAGACACAAGACACAGTGTCAGAATGCTTCAATATAGCATATGCAGAGAGAAATGACAACTGACAGGTCCAGGGCATAAATACCTGCCGCGGCGCACGGCAGGTGTTGCACGCGGCAGTCCAAGAGCTGTCCTTAAACCGGCCCAAAACCACTATTTTGGCCGTAACTCTGCGCACACATGTCAGAATCCTACGCCGTCTGAACCTAGACATGCAGAATCAAAAAACGGACGCTACGACTGGTCACATGCATGCATCCATCGACTGACAGAGAGTATACAATGCAAAAACATGCAAATGGGCCTCATGGCCAGTCCGCCAAAAGGCGCCTGCAAGACGTAGAAGGCACAGCAAGGAGTCCCGGTGACATCTGGGGCTCTGGAACAGTGGTCGGTCAGCTCCAGGCGGGTAGTCCGCCGCCTGTCGTCGCGCCGGTGTCACCAGGGCCGCCTGCCTCAGGGATCTGCACGAGTATGGACACGGCCAAGTGGTCACAGTAAACTATACAGGAACGGCACAAAGCACAACAAACCGAACCTTTTCAAATGGCCAGTTTTTGGATCCGGAGGTTGTGCTTTCCAGACCAAAGCCGAAACTGAACCGAAACCGACCTCGGTTTTGGTTTCGGTTCGTTCTCCCCACTCCGGTGTTTTTAGAAAAACCAAACTTGGTTCGAATGCAACAAACGACACTGAGAAAGGTGGAGGGATGGTGAAGACATACTTAGAAAGAGTACAAATTTCGTTGAAACAACCAAGACAAGTGTGGGGACACACAACTTCACACAAGCGCAAATGGAAACACCCGAGAACAACCAACCATTGAAAAACACCACAACCTAGTGGAAGCTCACAAACAGCAGCTAGTTAGAACTCGATGACCGTATAAGCTGCCCGGTTGATTGAATGAGGAACGGAAAGAAGCACCGCGTGCAGAAACAAAAACCTTACACAAATGTGCTGCAAAGAAGCAAGAGCGACACTGCCGAGAACATGGTCCGTGAGAGCCGGTCGACGAGAACTCCGGTGAGCATGCAAAGGCGCATCACCTGGGGCTAATGCTCTTGACGTAACCAACGAGCATTGGTATGCTTCAATGTTGGTATGCTTCAATAAGCATACCAACATGTGAGTGGCGACAAGTCCAGAGGTCACTGTTGGTTTTTTGTGCTCATTGTGCTCTGTTGTGTCCTCCCGGCTTGTGTACATCGGCTTGCAGATGACTGACGGAGAGACTCGACGCCGATGGAGTGTCGTCCGGTGGAGCCGACGCACGCTGAGGTCGTCTCGCGGTTCGTTGGAGCTTCCTCTCTCCGGCGACGTGTTCAGCTCCATCGGCAGGCCTCCTCGGCGGTCGCACCGCCGGCAGTCACTGCCGTCGCAATCGCTGTCTGCATGCGCCCAGCGCGTACTGTCATGCCTGCGTCATCATGCACTGCCTAGGGTCCCAGTTGCATGTTGCATGGCCCTGTTTGGCAGCATAAACCGTCGTGGGCACTATCTGGGTTTAGGCTGCCATAACTCCTCACTACTATTTTTCTAGTAGATTCTGACCGCACGGCTGCGTTCGCAGCGTTGGTATTATGGTATGGTCCAGTTTTCAGGCAAAACGGACGACGCCCGGGTTTTGGGCTGTCGGCTGCCAGGCAGGCGTCACCGAGAAAACCTGCCAGCCTGAACTGAGCTATTTTCTGATTGGCTGATGAACTGAGTAACAAGCTCTACAGAGCTGGGGGGGGCTAGAACTTGGAGGGGTCCCCCATTGCTGTACATTCTTCATTCCTAATCAGTCATTATCAGTTTTCAGCTGCTTTCTGGCGCTAACTCTGGCGCGCGCGTTTCTGAGTAACAAAATCCACAGCTTCCAGACTTTGACTCTAGAGCAGCAGACTGAGGGGGCAGCTGACTTAAGCAACGAGCGTGGAAGCCCACAGGCTGCATCAACAACGCTGCTGCCCCAACCTGATACCTAGTTTCTCACTTGGTATCAGAGCCAGAGCGTACCAGCAGCAACAGCAGACTGACGTTTAGGTGCCAGACAACGCCGGCGGACTCCCATACGCGCCAGTGCACGGGAAATGCTGCCGGATTTTTTCCGGCAGCATTGACCCGCCTGGTGGCGGCGTCAAAATTTTTCCCACGGCCACTGGGCCAGGGGAAATGCTGCCGGATTTTTTTTCCGGCAGCACTGATCCCCACGCTGGACGCAAGGGAGTGAGCGGCCGACCACGCGAGGTACCTGCTGACGACGGCGCAAGGCATTGACGTCCTTAGGTGTGACTGAATGCAGCAGCCAGCAGCAGCAGCAGTAGCTTGCCGCGACAGCGAGCAGTGGCAGCAGCGTCCAGCAGCAGTAGCAGATAGCAGCGGCTGGCAGCAACAGCAGCTCGCAGCAGTAGCAGCCCGCAGCAGCAGTAGCCGGCAGCACCAGCAGCTGCAGCGAGCAGCAGCCTACAGCAGCAGCTGCTCGCAGCAGCAAGCAGCAGTAGCAGTAGGTGGCAGCAGTAGCAACGGCAGCAGCTGCAGCAGGCGGCAGCAGCAGCAGCAGGCGGCAGCAGCAGCAGCAGGCGACAGCAGCTGCAGCAGCTCGCAGCAGCTGCAGCTGCAGCAGCCCGCAGCAGCAGCTGCTACAGCTGCGAGCAGCTAGCTGCTCGCAACGAGCAGCGAGCAGCCAGCTGCTCGCTGCGAGCAGCCAGCTGCTCGCAGCGAGCAGCAAGCAGCCAGCTGCTCGCAGCGAGCAACGAGCTGCGAGCTACGAGCTCCTCGCAGCGAGCAAGCAAAACCGAAAAAAGAGCAACAAAAAAACGGGGACCTACCCCCCTCCCCCACGATCTGTCCCTCTGTTAAGGAGCAGCAGCAGTAGCAGCCGTAGTAGCAGCAGCAGTAGCAGCAGCAGCTGCAGCAGCAGCAACAGCAGCAGCAGCAGCTACGGCAGCAGCAGCAGCTGCAGCAGCCACATCAGCAGCAGCAGCAGCAACAGCAGCAGCAGCAGCAGTAGCAGCAACAACTGCAGCAGCAGCAGCAGCAACAGCAGCAGCAGCTGCAGCAGCAGCAGCAGCAGCAGCAACAGCAGCAGCAGCAGCAGCAACAGCAGCAGCAGTAGCAACAGCAGGAGCAGCAGCAGCAACAGCAGCAGCAGCAGTAGCTGCAGCAGCATCAGCGCCAATTGCAGCAGCGGTGGCCCCAACATTCGCTGCTGCTGACGTTAGCACCCCTCTGCTGATGTCACTGCTGACGTCACTACTGACGTCACTGCTGACGTCACTGCTGACATCATCTACAAAAAAAAAGAGGACGGTGAAAGGGGAAAGGGGGAACGCCAGAGGAGTGGGTAAACTTCCCACTCCCCCAACCTCTTGTTGAAGCAGCAACACAAAGAAGAAAAAAATATAAAACAGACACCAAGCCATGGCTGGTAGTCCAGGCGAGGGGGGGTCCTCCTCTGATGGGGGGACCCCCACCCCTCCTTTCTTGCAGCGATTGCTGCAGCAGCAGCAGCAGAAGCAGTAGCAGCACCCGCCGCCGCCGCTACAGCAGCAGCAGCCGCCCCCACAGGACCAGCAGCTGCCGCCGCCGCTGCCGCCATTGTTGCAGCAACCGCCGCCATTGCAGCAGCCGCAGCCACCGCCTCTACAGTAGCAGCCGCCGCCGCTACAGCAGCAGCCGCCGCCCATACAACAGCAGCCACCGCCGCTGCAGCAACAGCAGCCGCCACCTCTACAGCAGCAGCCGCCACCACCGCCGCTGCAGCAGCAGCCACCGCCCATACAGCAGCAGCCACCGCCGCTGTAGCAGCAGCAGTTGCCGCCCCCTCTACAGCAGCAGCCGCCACCGCTGCAGCAGCAGCAGCCGCTGCCCATACAGCAGCAGCCACCGCCTCTGCAGCATCAGCAGCTGCCGCCCTTACTACAGCAGTAGCAGCAGCAACAGCAACAGCCCACTAGTAATGTTGGCGGCACCCCTCACCCACTTGTTGCTCTTGAGCAACAACTCGCTGCCTTGACACAGCAGCTTGCGGCGCTACAGCCAGTCGCCTCCCAAACCGCCACCATCGCGCTGCCGTCGTTTGTCCCTCGAGGGTACGCTAGCCCCGCGGTGTCCGCCGCCACGTACTACTTAGCACAACAGCAGACTCAGCGCCAACGGCAGACAGTGACCTCCATCCTTGGCCCCACTCTGGGTGCCGGCCGTAGGCAGAAGGACTTTGAGACGCCGCCACCGTCGCTTCAGGCCGGCGAGCAGTTCCGGAGCTGGGAGCTCAGCTTCCGGATGTGGGCGCAGGGAGAGGGTCTATGGGCCTACTACACCCTCCCCTACGACTCCACCCAGGCCGACCAGCTATATGGCGCTGGTCGCGCCGTCCGCGCCCTTGTCCCCGTCGCCCCTCAAGCTTCCCGCCTTGCCCTGGAGCCCTTCCTCGAGCGACTTTACCTGTGGCGCCATCCAAGACCCGGCAGCCGCCTGGCACATTCTCACCAGACCCCATCGCCTGTCCAGCGACGCTGAGATCAGCCGCCTGCTCCAAGAGTTCAACTCCCTTCAAATGGAGGAGGCCGAGACGGTCACTGCCAACTGGCAGCGAGCGGAGGACATCCTCCGTCGACTCGGCAAGTCAGCTCCACCCCCACTGTCCGCGCTCCTCACCATCAAGCGCGGCGCCACCAGCGCATACGCTGACGTCTTCGTCCACTATCCTCATGACGTCCTCACCACCATGGAGGCCCAGGGCACTCTCATGCCTTGGGCATACGAGCTCTTCCTCCGCATTGAGGAAGCTCGCCAGGAGTCCCAGCTCCATCGCGCGGAGGCCCTTGCATTCCCTGTCGTCACCACCCCTGCCGTTGCCTTCGTGGCCGTTGCCTCCCCCGTCGCAGCTACCTCATCGCCCTCAGGGAAGAAGAAGAAAAGCCGGAACAAGAAGGGCAAGGGTCCATCGCAACAGCAGCAACAACAGTTGTCGACCGGTACCAGCGGTAATAGCTCAGTCTGCCACAACTGTGGCCAGCCTGGGCACGGATGGTACACGTGCCCTCTTCCGACGGACGAGGCCCGCGTCATCGCCACTATGCGACGCCAGCGGTAGTGCCGCCTCGCCTCTACCGCCGTCGCTGCTGCTGGTCTCACCACTTTGACCTCGTCCAGCACTGCTCCCACTCCGACGACTCCGCCTGTCTTGCAGGCACCCGCGCCGCAGTAGTACTACCCGCAGCACACGGCCCAACAGTTCTACCCTCAGCCGACGGCACCTCCGCTGCCCTCGTCGGCCTCGTCACCCTACTACCCGGGCTCCGGCGTTGTCACTCTGCATTCCGTCTACACTCCTTGGCCGTCATCCCAAGAGCGTCAGCTGGAGCAGTTCATCGCGCTCCAACTTGGCCTCCCTCGCCCTCCTCCCCAGGGAAGTGCGAGTTGCATCACCTCCTGCCCTCCCGCCCATCCCTGCATGACTGAGACTGAGCTGCGGTTGTGTCCAGTCTCCTCATCTGTCTCGTCGTCTCCCGTGATCTCATCCACCCCCCTCCTTGACGACATTGCATGGCTTGACGACTGGCAGTCTCGTTTCGCGCCTCCGTCCACCGTGTCCGCGTCCCTCGCGTGTTGCCATGTGACTGTGACTGATCTGGCGACCCCTCTCCAGGACCCTGCTGAGACCTGGATCATGGACTCCGGGGCCACGCATCACATGACGGCATCTCGCGAGGCCTTCAGCATGCTCGGTCCCGTCGGCGATGTCTCCGGTGTTCGGACAGGCTCCGGACAGGTGTTGCCGGTCCGTGGAGTAGGCGTTGTTCGTTTCCGTGGACCGGCCGGTGACATCTTTTTGACCGATGTTCTCTTCGTCCCTGGTCTCGAGCTCAGCCTCCTGTCCGTGACTGCTCTTGACCGCATGAGCATGGACGTTGTGCACTCACGTGGCGTCGGCACTGTGTCGTTGCGTCCGTCGGGTCTTGTCGTACTGCACGCCGCCGCCTGTGGCAACTTGTGGCACGTTCCCCGCCTCGCTTCTTCCCCTCCCGTCTCCTCCCCGTCGGGTGCCACCGGTCATGTGTTCGTCACCAGCACGCTTTCTCCTCAGCACACCCGCCTCTTGCACCGCCGCCTTTGTCACGTCCACTCTGCCGCAGTAGAGAGCATGCTCCNCTTGACGACTGGCAGTCTCGTTTCGCGCCTCCGTCCACCGTGTCCGCGTCCCTCGCGTGTTGCCATGTGACTGTGACTGATCTGGCGACCCCTGTCCAGGACCCTGCTGAGACCTGGATCATCGACTCCGGGGCCACGCATCACATGACGGCATCTCGCGAGGCCTTCAGTATGCTCGGTCCCGTCGGCGATGTCTCCGGTGTTCGGACAGGCTCCGGACAGGTGTTGCCGGTCCGTGGAGTAGGCGTTGTTCGTTTCCGTGGACCGGCCGGTGACATCTTTTTGACCGATGTTCTCTTCGTCCCTGGTCTCGAGCTCAGCCTCTTGTCCGTGACTGCTCTTGACCGCATGAGCATGGACATTGTGCACTCACGTGGCGTCGGCACTGTGTCGTTGCGTCCGTCGGGTCTTGTCGTACTGCACGCCGCCGCCTGTGGAAACTTGTGGCACGTTCCCCGCCTCGCTTCTTCCCCTTCCGTCTCCTCCCCGTCGGATGCCACCGGTCATGTGTTCGTCACCAGCACGCTTTCTCCTCAGCACACCCGCCTCTTGCACTGCCGCCTTTGTCACATCCACTCTGCCGCAGTAGAGAGCATGCTCCACACCCAACCGGCCAAGGGCCTTGATCCGGAGACCTTCCCTCTCCCATGCCCTACTGAGTGCATTGACTGAGCTCAGGGCAAGATGCACAGGTCCACATACCCCCTCTCTTCCTCACGGGCGTCCGCCCCCCTTGACCTTGTCCACTCGGACGTCATGGGCCCTCTCCCCACTGAGTCCGTTGGCGAGCATGGCCGTTATGTCCTCACTCTGACGGACGACTACTCCCGCTACCGTTGGGTCTTCTGCCTTCGGCAGAAGAGCGATGTCGCCCGGACCATTCAGGACTGGCTTTTCCTCGCGGAGCGCGAGTGTGGCCGCCCCCTACGTCGCTTTCGCTCTGATCGCGGTGGCGAGTACCTGGGTGAGACCGCGACCTTTCTCGCCTCCCGCGGTATTCGCCATGAGACGTCTGCGCCCTACACACTCGCCCAGAACGGCGTCTCCGAGCGGTGGAACTGCACCATGGCCGATGCCGTCCGCACCATGCGGGTCGAGTCAGGTCTCTCCGATGGCTTCTACTTTGAGGCCATGGCCTACATGACCTGGGTCTGGAACAGGGTTCCTCACGGTCCCCTTCCCCGCCAGTCCACGCCCTATCAGCACTGGTGCGGTCGGCGCGCTGACCTCCGCCTGGCTCGCGTCTGGGGCTGCGTCGCCGTTGTGTGGCTGCCCGCCCCACAGCAAGGTAGCAAGCTTGCCCCCCGCGGATGCCCCTGCACCTTTCTCGGTGTGTCTCGTCAGTCCAAGGCCTGGCGCTTCTGGGACCCATCCCGACACTGCATTGTCGAGTCCCGCGATGCCCTCTTTTTCGAGGACCTGTTTCCCCGCGACCTCATCCGCTCCGGCTCGTCCGTGTCCCTCCCATCGCGTGGGGGAGTGGTGAGTCCGTCCTCCGTCCTGCCGCTTCCGGGTGACACATCACCCCGTCCCTCTGAGCCGGTAGCCCCAGTCGCGGCCGCTGGCCCCTCCGAGCCAGCTGACTCAGTCGCGTCTACTGTCCCCTCCGGGCCGGCAGCCCCAGTCGCGTCCGCTGGTCCCTCCGGGCCGGCAGCCCCAGTCACGTCCGCTTGCCCATCCGGGCCGGCAGCCCCAGTCGCGTCCGCTGGTCCCTCCGGGCCGGCAGCCCCAGTCACGTCCGCTTGCCCATCCGGGCCGGCAGCCCCAGTCGCGTCCGCTGGTCCCTCCGGGCCGGCAGCCCCGGTAGCGTCCGCTAGTCCCTTCGGGCCGACAGCCCCAGTCGCGTCTGCCGGCTCTTCCGGGCCGGCAACCCCAGTCGCATCTACTGGCCCCTCCGGGCCGGCAGCCCCAGTTGCATCCACTGGTCCCTCCGGGCCGGTAGTCCCAGCCGCCTCCGATGGTTCCCCCGGGCCGACGTCTCCAGTCACGTCCGCTGGCCCCTCCGGGCCAGCAGCCCCAGGCGCGTCCACTCGCCCCTTTGGGCCGGCAGCGCCAGCTGCGCCCGTTGGCTCCCCTGGCCCAGCAGCGCCTATTGCGTCTACTGGCTCCTCCGGACCAGCAGCACCGTCCGCCTCCGTCGGCCCGTCGGACTCAACACCATCTTCTACCCGACCGCGCTACACACGTAGCCCAGGCGGCAGCCTCCGACCTCGGCCAACTGTGAGCGCGCAGACTGTCGCTCCCCGTTCCGTTGCGCCTCGACCCCCTGTCGCTCAACGTGTTTCCTCCACTCCCACGGTCGTGAGTGGAGACCCTGGTACAAAGGCTCTCGGCCTGACCATTTCTGCCATTATCGCAGACCTTCACCTGGGCTCTACATTGGGGTACGCCATGCTTCTTCACGAGCATCGGCATGCTGTCGTGGCCGCACTCGCACGCATCCCACCTGGGGCTCGTGATGCACTTGCCCTCTCAGTCTGGTCCACAGCGCGCCCAGAGGACCCTTCCACCCTACGCGAGGCTCGAGCCTCCTATGAGGCCGCACATTGGGATGCTGCCTGTGCCGAGGAGCTCGCCGCTATTCGACAGCACCACGTGTATGACCTCGTCGACCTCCCTCCAGGTCGGAAGGCCATCGGTGCCAAGTGGGTCTTTCGGCGTAAGTGGAAGCCTGACGGATCCTTGGACAAGTACAAGGCCCGTCTCACAGCAAAGGGGTTTGCTCAGATCCCTGGGATCGACTACGACCAGATCTTCGCCCCAGTTGGCCGGTTCTCCACTAGCCGAGCATTGTTCAGCCTAGTTGCCCAGCACGGGTGGGAGCTGCATCAGATGGACGTGAGCAATGCATTCCTCCATGGCTCACTGGAGGGTGAGGAGCTCTACATGATGCAGCCCCCAGGCTTCGACGATGGCACTGGGAGAGTTTGGCGACTACGGAAGGCCCTCTATGGTCTGAAGCAGTCGCCTCGGTGCTGGAACCAGGAGATCAGCAGCACGCTTCTCCTTGGCGGCCTCCAGCGCAGCACCGCTGACCCCGCACTGTTCATCAACCCACGAGGTCAGACCTTCGCCGCGGTCCTGGTCTACGTCGACGACCTCCTCATTGCATCACCAGACGCGACAGCCATCCAGCACGTCAAGGACCTACTGCACGCTGCCTACCAGATGAAAGATCTCGGTTCTGCCCGAGTCTTCCTGGGCATGGAGCTCGAGCATGATCGCTCTCAGGGCGTCCTGCATGTCCACCAGGCTGCCTATGTGCAGACCCTGTCAGCTCGCTTCGCCGAGGACTTGCCCCTCGTGCCCAGCGCTTCCTTACCCATGTCACCCGATGGCCAGGTGAAGTTGAAGAGTCATGACCCAGCTGTTGTGGGGGAGCCAGTTGATGTGACCACATATCTGCGGGTCATTGGGTCACTGATGTTCCTGGCGACGACGACGCGTCCAGACATCGCGTTCGCCGTTAACCTCCTGGCCCAGTTTTCTCAGGAGCCGCGTCACCTCCACTTTGAGGCCGCGATCCGAGTACTGCGATATGTCGTCTCGACCCCTCGGCGAGGCCTCGTGTTCCGCCGTCAGCCGTCCGTCGTTGCAGTGGGTTACATTGACAGCGACTAGGCCGGTAGTCCAGACGGTAAGAGTCGCACTGGCTGGATCTTTCTGGTCGGGGGCACAGCTGTGTCCTTGCGCAACGGCAAGCAGGGGTGCATTGCACGCAACACTGCTGAGGCTGAGTACGTGGCCCTTGGCTCAGGCGCGTGTGAGAGCGTGTGGTTGCGTTGTCTGTTGTCCGAGTTGCGTCAGTTTGTCGCATCCATCACCTTGCATTGTGACAATGAGAGTGCCATGACCATTGCAGACAATGACGGTGTGCATCACACTCGCACAAAGCACATCAATATTGAATATCACTATGTGCGTTCGTTGTTGCACGACGGCAGCATCAGCATCGTGTGGGTCGAGACAGCACGGCAGCTAGCTGAATTTTTGACCAAGGCACTGAAGCGGGACTCGTTTAAGAAGGCTGTGAGTTCAGTCGGTGTGCGTCCGTGACTTGCTTTCTTCGTATCTACCTGCACTTCTGCATGTCCTGGGGGAGTCCGTGTGTTGACCGTGTCTCTGCCCGCCCATGTGCACTGCGCCTGTGAGTCATGGGGGAGTGTTGGTTTTTTGTGCTCATTGTGCTCTGTTGTGTCCTCCCGGCTTGTGTACATCGGCGTGCAGATGACTGACGGCGAGACTCGACGCCGATGGAGTGTCGTCCGGTGGAGCCGACGCACGCTGAGGTCGTCTCGCGGTTTGCTGGAGCCTCCTCTCTCCGGCGACGTGTTCAGCTCCATCGGCAGGCCTCCTGGGCGGTCGCACCGCCGGCAGTCACTGCCGCCGCAGTCGCTGTCTGCATGCGCCCAGCGCGTACTGTCATGCATGCGTCGTCATGCATTGCCTAGGGTCCCAGTTGCATGTTGCATGGCCCTGTTTGGCAGCATAAACCGTCGTGGGCACTATCTGAGTTTAGGCTGCCATAACTCCTCACTACCATTTTTCTAGCAGATTCTGACCGCACGGCTGCGTTTGCAGCGTCGGTATTATGGTATGGTCCAGTTTTCAGGCAAAACGGACGACGCCCGGGTTTTGGGCTGTCGGATGCCTGGCAGGCCTCACCGAGAAAACCTGCCAGCCTGAACTGAGCTATTTTCTGATTGGCTGATGAACTGAGTAACAAGCTCTACAGAGCTGGGGGGGGCTAGAACTTGGAGGGGTCCCCCATTGCTGTTCATTCTTCATTCCTAATCAGTCATTATCAGTTTTCAGCTGCTTTCTGGCGCTAACTCTGGCGCGCGCGTTTCTGAGTAACAAAACCCAGAGCTTCCAGACTTAGACTCTAGAGCAACAGACTGAGGGGGTGTTGGTGTGTGGGCTTTTGAGCTATCATGTAGCCTTGTCTCCTAGTTTGAGCTGATTGTTCTCCGGTGGCTACATTACTTTTTCTGTGACATGAATGATGCATTCTAGCAGCTCAGCTTACCCATATGTATCTAGTAGAGTTTTCTCGGTGGTCGAGACCCGGGCACCTGGTGGTTTGTGCCAGTGCTCCGGGAGACCCACAATGGTTGATTGCATATTGCTTCTGATAGATTGTCCACTCTCTCTGTGGTCGAGACCCGGGTACACGGTGGTTTGTGCCGGTACCTCGGGAGACCCTGCATTGGTTGGTTTAGTCTTAGGGACCTTTTGACAGACATGTGTAGTCTGCGTGTGGCTGAGACCCGGACGCTCGGTTACATGTTCCGAGGTCTCGGGAGGCCTAAACTTGCCTAGCTTGGCTAGACCGTGATGCTAGTGTGTCACCGCATATTCTGGTTGTGTTTGGGGTATATTTGATATTTTCCTGTCGGTCGAGACCCGGGCACACGGTTGACTGTTCCAGTGCCTCGGGAGACCTCCAGTTTATGGTTTCATCTTCTAGGACATGTGTACTCCCCGTCCGTGCCTCTTGGTGCGACGGGGATGACGGGGCAATTGGAAATAATTTTAGGGCATGCAGGCCCATGCAAGAACGAACATGAGCTCTGTGTGTGAGTGCAATGCAGAACAGCAAGAATTTGGCTAAGTCTGGAATGCTGAATATAAAGAACAAGGAGAGTTTACAAATGAGCCCCTAGTGGGCTTAAGTAGGGGCGCCGGCAGCTAGCCGCACCGGGCCCCGTCACCCCCGCTGAGCCAAAACGGGTCAGCGGGGAGAACACACTACGTACACCACGATAACAATAACGGTGGTCTCCTCGAGGCACCGGAACAGCTCTCCGAGTACCCGGGTCTCGACCACCGAGAAAATACGAACAGTGCCAGAAAACCTCAGAATCAGCGTCCAGTCATCACAGACGGCTTTCCGAACATCGGAAGCCCCACAATAGCCATCGGGTCTCCTCGTCGCACCGAACTGTCAACCGAGTGCTCGGGTCTGAACCCACCGAGAAAACTCTCCTACCTCCTGACAAGCCCACATGGCTGCCGGAACGCATCGACCGCGTCTCGCCGGCGCTGTCGTAGGTGCTGGAGAAGTCTCGGTGCAGTCCGGAGGCCCGTCGTGTC
>SZWC01017887.1:40241-50299 GCA_023375785.1 Penium margaritaceum | reverse complement strand
GGGGGGGGAGGTGGGGGGTGGGGGGCAAAGATGTTAGGGGAGTGCATGGGATGGAGAGGAGAGGGCAGGGTTTTGTGTGGCTGCTGAGACTGCTCTTGTTAGCTCTGCAGCCGCCCCTGCTGTAGCTAAGCCTGCTTCTTGTGCCCTTGACCAGTCCTGCTGCTGCTAGAGCATCTGCATCCGCATCGGCACCTGCAGTCTGCAGTCTGCAGACTGCAGACTGCAGACTGCAGACTGCAGGTGCGGATGAAGATGGCTCTGCATCCTCTTATCGTTGGTCGTGGTGGTGGTGGTGCTGCTGCTGCTGCTTCTGCTTCTGCTTCTGCTTCTGCATCTTGCTGATGCTGCTGCTGCTGCTGCTGCTCCTGCTGCTGCTGCTGCTGCATCTTGCTGCTGCTGCTGAGCATTTGCAACTGTGTGCCTGTGACGACTGCCTGACTGCTGAGAGCCGGCGTCTAAGGGAGGATGAAGGCTGCACAGCTGAAAGCCTGGGGGAGCCTGCAGCCATGCTACGCGGGGACGGGAGCAGGCAGGACCGATGTTTGCTACGTGGTTTTCCCACCTAGCGGACTGCGTAGTGCAGGTCGACCAACACCCAGGTTGCATCGTCTTAAGAAGCCTGCGCCGCTGCTCGATAACAATTCTGACGCCCCTGTCTGGCGCTCCATAATCAATTGGCGAGTTCTAGGGTCGACCTGGACCCCTGGTCCTCCTTTTTCAGCCAAAGTCTATGCTCTAGAGAAGGAAGGACAGCTCGAGGAGCACATGTTTGTTTGTTTGCCAGCTATTGCACAAGTTGGAAACCCACCGAGTAAGATGTTGTCATTGCGCTCTTGAGATGGAGTTTGGCGTACATGTCATATTGTTCTCGACGGACGATGATATCGAGTTTTGGTTTGCGTAGTAATGAATTTGTATGTGTACTGTGACGCACACACGGTGTGCAAAGCGTTGTGCATGTGAATACACAGATTCATAGTCGATTCCTGCGCACGTGAGTGTGCATGTGAATCGCTTCGTTTGCCAAGGAGTTTGGTATTGTTGGGGCAGGCACAATTCCAAACTCATGCCCTGATAATCTCGTATGCTCTTGTACCCTCCGTCCACCTTTGGAGTGACTGTCTAGACTGTGATGCTGATGTTGTTGTTTCAGTTGTTACGATGCTGACGTCGTTGTTTTAATTGTTACGATGCTGACGTCGTTGTGTTAACTGTTACGATGCTGGCCTTGTTGCTTTAGTTGCTAACATGCTGACATCGTTGTTTTTGTTGTTAGGATGCTGACATTGTTGTTCCTATCGTGCCTCCTGTCCGCATGCATGTGCCCAGGTCTGCTTGGGATCGTGGCTGCCACTCTCGCTTGCTCAACGTACATCACAGGTGGGTGTGCACTGGTGAAGTGATTTGGTGGTGCGGTGGTGCGGTGGTGCAGTGGTGCAGTGGTGCGGTGTGCTGCAGTGTGTTGTGCCTGCATGCCAATCTGATGCTATGGCTTAAGCCTCTATTCGCACCTGAGGGCCTACTGATGGGGACTTTGGCGGCCACCTCTCCACACACCCTTGGTTTTCACCGCTGGTGTGCAACGTGCGACGCAGCACAGCACGCAGTGGTGTGGTGTTGCGTGCATATGTCCGTGACATGGCAGCACAGCGGAATGCAGTGCGTGCAGGGTTGGCCATGAAATATCATGCAGTGCAGCAGCATTGGCCATGGCAGCCTCATGCAGTGCAGCATTGGCCATGGGCCATGGCAACACGGTGGAACATGACTGTCTCTGCCTTTTTCCTCAACCCTTGCATCGCCATTGGGACTGTGTCAGCTGTGTAATTCCCTTCTGTGGGTTTACCTTGTGTTGGATTATCTTTTGTGCGGCTATGTTTGTGGGACTATCTTCCTTGGGAATACCATTTGTGGGATACCCTTTCTTGGGATTCCCTTTTGTGGGACGATGTTTTGTGGAATGATGCTTTGTAGAATTGTCTTTTGTGATACTGTCTTTTTTTTTTTTTTGAGAAATGGACTGTATCAATAAGGGAAAGCATGCAACGCCGCCATGGACCGGTGAAAGGACGTGGTATGAAAGAGCCGCAACCACGGCACAATACAGTGGGCATGCAAGCTACGTGTCCACAAGGGCGGGCTCAACCACGCATAAGTCAGAGAACGCCAAGGCTTGGCGCACACGCTCGTGCCGAGCAACCGGCGCGACCTCTGATGGAAACAGGGCCCGGGACCGGGAGTGAGAGCTGGTGTAGTGGCGGATGGCAGCGCAATGGGCTCGGACGCTGGCGAGGGATGTGCGTTGGGCCAGGACTGCCACCGCGCGCTGGGCCCAGTGCTCGAAGGCCTTGGAAAAGCACTGGCCGGGCCCGCGAGCGAGGCGGAGCTGCGCCAGCCGGCAGAGGAAGGTCCAGAACTCGTCTCCCAGGCCGCCAAGAGTCTCCCACGTCAGCGGACGAAAGAAGAGACCCCTCCGCGACGCCGTCGCGTATAAGGCCTGCTTGTCCCGCTCGGCCACCCGCACGGCGTCCCCTGGCCGGGTGGCCCGCCAACCCTGTGCATCGACAGTGGTGACGTCCAGGATCCAGGTGGTTCCAGCTGCGTGGTCCGCCAGAGAGAGGTCCGGGCGCAGGAAACATTGCCCCCCCCAAGGCAGCGGCAACACCTGGAATGGCTCCATGTGGACGGTGAGGCGATGCTCCTGGTAGATGTCTGCTAGCTCATCACGAATGGCGTTGTGGACACGCCACACCGCACCCCCCTCCCTCTCACGCAGCATCACTACGGCCGGCTCAAGCGCGTCGAGCCCCACCTGCTCCAGATGGCCCAAGGGGAGGCCCAACCAGAGCTGAGCGTGGAGGCGGAAATCCTGTCTGTGACTCCGGTCGACGAAGCCTATAGCTAGAGGGAGCTCCCCCGCGTGGCCGTGGCCCAGCATCTGCTCTCGGCCCGACAGCAGCCGCCTGTGCTGGGCCCACGGAGCGGGTCCGTCACAATCGTAGTGGCGCAGCGCGGCCACCCTCGCCTCCCCCACCCATCGCTCCCGACAGCTCGAGAAGAAGAGCGCACTCAGCCGCTGGTAAAGCCTCGGCTCTTCGGCCTCACGCAGGGCCTCCATGGATGGGAATGCTTGGAACACCTACTTAGGTAACTCCCGCTCTACCTGCTCCCAAAGCGGGCAGAGGGAGTCGAGGTCCCGACCGGCAGGAAGGAAGGAACCGAACTCGGATGTGAGGGCGTGCAGGAGGGATCCCGTCGCGCAGGCGTAGGCGAGGGGCGCCTAGTCGCGAGCGCTGAGGAGGCTGGCCCCTCCGAAGCCTGTGGCAGCTGCAGCTGCCATCGCGCCAGCCGCTGCAGCTCCCAATCCTCCGACCCCTCCGTCGCTGCCTGGAGCTGGAGCAAGAAGAGAACGGTCACCCACACCGTTGCGTCAAAACGGTCCAGGAGTTGCAGCCACCAGGGCTCCGGGGGGAGCGCGTGCGCACAGAAGTCAGCGGGTGGGGTAACGCAGAGACGGAGTTGTATTGTCGCCGCCTTGATGTCCTCCATGTGGCCTAGCTGCTCAAGTTCTCGGACCTGCTCCTGCAGCCACCTCTCTCTCCACTCCATCTGAAAGGCCTCCACCACCACAGGGCTCCCCAACAGCTACACCCCCTGAAGTGTTCGGGGAAGGGCTGTGAGAAGCGGCGGCACCTCTGCCCTTGACCGCTGCCACAACAGACACTTCCCCGGCTACACCTGAAGTCCCTGCAGTGCCGCTGCCTCCACCATGGCCACTATGCCGGCGGCAAGAAGCTGTGGCGGCCCACAGACGGTCGCGTCATCCAGGAATGCCTCCATGTGACCTTGCCGGCAGCCATCCGCCTCCACCAGCATCTGAGAATCAGCCTCTAGGACCGGTCCCAGGGCCAAGTCGAACAGAGCAGGGCCTAGGGAATCACCCTGTTGTACCCCTCGAGCGCTCTGAAGGACAGTGGGGATGTCCACGCCGAAGAGGAGAAGCTGTGCTGGGCAGACGTAGAAATGTCGCAGGTAAGGGATCCATGCTCCTAGACCCGAAGAGCGTAGCGCCTTGAAAACAACGGCCCGCTCAACCTCGTTGAACGCGTTGGCAATGTAGTGCGGCAGCATCCAGAAGGTCGGGTTGGCCGCCAGCACGGCCCGGACCCCACGAACTAGGAGCGCCGCCCCCCTCTGAGACCCAAACACCATATTGGAGGGTCGCAGGGCGGCCCCTAGTTTGGCCTTGTCGCGGAGTAGGAGGAGGTTCCCCGTCAGCCGAATTCACACCTCACCCACCGCAATGGGGTGGAGGCCCTCCTGCTCTGTCTGTCCTTTGAGGATGGGGATGAGGGTGCTCTGGCCTAGGCAGTCGGCGACGTGCTGTGGTAGAGACCCGTCGAGAGTGAAGCAGAGTGCGGCTTGGGCGCTGGTCAGGGCGGAGGGGGAGTCAATGATGAGATCGCGGAGGAGGTCCATGGTGAGGCCGAGAGGCCCTGGGCTGGAAACCGGCAATGCCTCGCGTAGGATCTCCTCCACCATCTTCTCCATGATCCGGTCGGCCCCGTCGCCCGTGGGGTCCTCGTCCTCCTGAACTCACTCTGGGATGGGGACCTACCCAAGGGGTTGACGAGCCCGGAGGGCTGCCACCGTCGCTGCCTTGCCTTCCGCGGGCGGGTGGTCCTCAAACAGCCACATGGGTCGAGAGAGCGCCCCAGCGTGTACTAGACTCCCCGCCTTCTGCCGTGCCAATGCCGCTACCACCCCCTGCTCTGCTGCTGCCTGCCGGTTGGCTGGCTGTGCNCTTCTCCATGATCCGGTCGGCCCCGTCGCCCGTGGGGTCCTCGTCCTCCTGAACTCACTCTGGGATGGGGACCTACCCAAGGGGTTGACGAGCCCGGAGGGCTGCCACCGTCGCTGCCTTGCCTTCCGCGGGCGGGTGGTCCTCAAACAGCCACATGGGTCGAGAGAGCGCCCCAGCGTGTACTAGACTCCCCGCCTTCTGCCGTGCCAATGCCGCTACCACCCCCTGCTCTGCTGCTGCCTGCCGGTTGGCTGGCTGTGCGACGACCCACGCACGAGCTGCTAGTCGCACCTGCTCGAACGCCTCCTCGAGGAGGCCCGCCCAGTCCCCTGCCTCAAAGCAAAGGCACCGCTCCAACACCACCTCGTGCATCGGCTGAAGCTCATGTGCAACACTCCATCGGTTCCCTCGCTGCCGCCAGCGGCGTCCGCTGCTGAAGGAGGGGTCTCCTCCTGGGACGGGACTCGGCAAAGCAAGATCTGCAGGTGGAGGACGAGCATCCATCGGGTGAAGGGGGCCTCCGGGGGGAGGCCGGGGGCGACCACCCAGGCGTAGCAACGGTCGAAGATGGAGCTCACGCGTCGTCGTGGTCCCCCATAAAGGCGGGCGAACACTCGTGGAGCTTGGACCAGCTGTGCCTCGCCCTCGGCCGGTGGTGCGACCGCCTCACTCAAGCGCTCCCACACAAAGGTGTCAAAGGCCTCCCACGCCTGTGTGATCGAGACGTCGCTCGGCCCCCCTGGGCCGAGGCCAGGGTCTACCAACTCCCCCACCCCAAGGACAACGAGCTTCTGGGCGACGAGCAGGGCCTCCCCCCCTAGCTGCGAGAGGTCGTCAGGGAAGCCTGCTCATGTCGTGTGCCCTGGCGGCGGTAGTCCCTGGCCTAGGCGTGACAGGCCGTCCGCAACCATGTTGTACGCGCGTCCGAACCAGTGGTAGATGACACGTAGCTGCGGCCGTTGCTGCTGTTGCTGCTGCTGCTGCTGCACTTGCTCATCCTGTTGCCCCTGTTGCTGCTACTGCACCTGCTGCGACCTCAGGGCGTCTCGTGCGCGGTCGCGGCGTGCGCAAAGGCGGTCGACGGTCAGCGGTCCCTCCCATTTGGTCAATCACCAGCCAGGAGTCTCCGATGCAGACGAGTTCCATCACGCCCGCCTGCTGCGTCAGGCCGATGCCGAGGAGGAGCAGAGCGGCGTACTCTGCGTCGTTGTTGGTGGCGGCGCCGGCAAGTCGCTCCCACGCCGAGCACAGGGGAATCCCCTCCGGGTCAAAGAGGATGGCACCGGCCCCTCCCTGGCGGTCTGCGCTGAGGTCAGATGCGGCGTCGAAGAACAGCCAATGTGGGGGAGAGGTGAAGCCTCGTAGTAGAGGGGGGGGTGAGGGAGGGGGGGGGGGGGCGGACCCGGGGAGGGCGGGGCGGGGGCCGGAGTCCAAAGGGGGGTAGGGAAGAGGGGAGGAGGAGAGGGCAGGCGGAAGGAGAGGGGGGCGGGGGCGGAGTCGGACTGCAGCCAGGGCTGTAGATCAGATCGGATATCCGATCTGATCTGAAAATGAATCCTAAATCCGATCCGAAACCGATCTGATCCGGTGTCGGTTCGGATTCGGATCAGCAATGTTTGGATCGGAACGGATTCGGATATTTGCTGAGAAAGTTCGGACTGGTTCGGATACAATCCGAACCGAACCGAACTTAACATGCTCATATGTTCGGTTGAATGTTCGGATTAGTGTTCGGTTTAATGTTCGGATTAATGTTCGGTTTAATGTTCGGATCGGTTTCGGATTGCATCCGAAACTGTCCGAAAAGGGTTCTCATGTCAGCCAAAAAAGTGCACACTCATGAATCTGACTTCAATTTTTGGAATAGAGGTCACAAAATGAACAGAAGCATACAAATCCGAACTTTGATGACACCTATCTGAACATATCCAAAGATATCCGAACTTATCTGAACACATCCGACATTATCCGAACATAATACTCGTTATCCGAACAAATCCGAACTTTGCACATCGGTTCGGATCAGGTTCGGATGTTCTTGGGAAATGATCGGATCGGATTGGATCTGAAACCGAACTTTAAGTTCGGTTTCAGATCGGATTCGGACTCTAAAGATCGGATTCGGATGTATCCGATCCGAATCCGATCTAACGGCCCTGACTGCAGCCAGAGGGTGGGGGGCGACGATGGGGGCAGCGGGAGGGGGGGGAGGGGGAGGCTGGGCCCCGCCGCGCGCGGGCTGGCCGCCGTCACAATAGGCAAAGGGCGGCACCAGCGGTTCTGGGCAAGGGGCTGTTGTGTTGACCGAGGCGGCGGGGGAGGCGGGGGCGGCGGGAGCGGCGGGGGTGGCGGTGGTCTGGGCAGTGGGGGGGGCTGGGCCCCGCCGTGAGCGCCCCAACCGGCGCCACGTGAGGCAAAGGGCGTCGCCGGGATACTGGACGAGGGGTCGTGTCAGCGGAGGCTGAGGGGGCGGCGGAGGCGGCGAGGGCGGCGGGTGCGGCGGAGGCGGCGGGAGCGGCGGGGGCGACAGGGGCGGCGGGGGCAGCGGAGTCCCTGACTGGCTCAGTGCTGCAAGACCCCCCCTAGGCGTCTTTGATCCCTCGCTGGCCCCTGACCCCAGCCCAGCTGGAGCGGCGCCCCTCAGGTGGATGTCGCCGGGGGTGCGCCCGTAGACAGTGGGGCGAGGCTCCCCAGGCTGGGTGCCTGCCCCCTCTCCCCCCCTTGCCGGGATGGCGGGGAGGAGGCCGATGCTGAGATCTGTGGCGACGCCTCTGACAGCACCTGCTGCTGCGTCTACTGCGGTCGCGGCGGATGCTGCTGCTGCTGCTGCTGCTGCCCCGACCAGGTGGCGGGCTCTGCAGCGATGGGGGCCCATCGGCGCCGCCCCCCCTGAGGGGTACGCGGCGGGGGTCCCAGCAGTTGGCGGTCTATTGCAGCCTGGCCGCGGTGGAGACTGGTGCCGAGGCGGAGGGCCAGCCGCCGTTCCTTGGCATCGAGCCAGAGTCGGGCGAGTAGCTGGCGCAAACGGGCCTCTTGTTCCGACCGCTCCCGGCTCTCCCAGCGGTCCTGGGACGGCGCGCTGCCCGAGGCGCGCCTCCCAGGCGCGGTGGAGGGTGGTCGAGGACCGCGGGCTCCCTCTCCCCTTAGCGTAGTCGCACTCGCCTCCACGTGCTGCAGAATGCGTCGCTGGTACTCGGACATCCCGATGACCGCCCGTTCCACTCGCTGCTGCTGTTCTCGGACTTGGTGGAGCTGTTGGTATAGGTCCTACTGCTGCCGGTGTTGTTGCCATAACTGCTCCTGCGACAGGATTGGATGGCGGGCTGGGAAGGTGGGCGCAGGCTGTAGGGGNGCTGCGGCTGCTGCCACTGCTGCTGCCGTACCTCCTCCCTTTCCTGACTGCCCCGATCGCTCCAAGAGCTGCCGTTGCTGCTCTCGTTGGTTGATGCTGTCGGCTGCCGATGGCTGCTGCCGCCATCCCCGCCGCTCGCCCCGCTCGCCTTGGCTCCCCGTCACCCTTGCTTCTTCCGCCGCCGACGCGGCGTCACGCTTCCGGGTGCAGATGGTGGGGCGGCGGTGAGGCCCGGGATGGGAGCGGGTTGGGGCGCGTTGGGCGGGGTAGGGGAAGTGTCGGCCGTGTGCTGCACATGGGTCTCCACTCGGCCAAGGCGTGCGCGTAGGTCCTCCTGCGATGCGATGATGTGGTCGAGCTTGGCCATAACCTGGCGCTACGCGGGGCGGGCGCAGCGTTTTCTTCTCCCCTCCCCCCCTCCCCCTCCTCCCTGTTGGCCGCCAGATGGAGGCGAGGCAGCGTGTTGGTGAGGGCGTTGTGTATGGCCGCGGAGAGGGAAGTCGCAGCCTGTTGGATGAAGGGTTGGGACCCCACTGCTTTGCCGCCGTCCCCCCATGGACGCATGAGCTCGAGCATGAGGGTGTCGGCGCCGCTGTTGTGGTTCTCGACCTGGGCCGCGAGTGCTGCGACTGTCCTTGCCCCCTGCGAGGCAGCTGCGTTGGCCACCTCCGCCGCTGCTGAGACGGCGCGGAGGCGGTCTTGGAACCCAGCGGCATGGGTGCCCACCGCATCCCCCGTGCGCTGCTCGGATGCCGCCATGGCTATGTGGAGCCAGTCAAACCCAAGCGCCTGCGTGTTTGCCCCGGTCGTCACTGCGTCTTGTACCTGGCTGAAGTGGTGCAACCACTGGTGGAGGTCTGCGGAGAAGTGTGTGAGGTAGACGGCTGTTTGGTGCTGGACCGTCTGCACGCCTCCCACCTGTCCCACGACGGCCATCAGCTCCCTGTGGGCATGCTGCATTGCCTCGGACAGCCAACCCGTGGCTGGAGGCGGTGTGGCAGGGGATGGCCGGGGCGCCCCGATGGCGACGGCCGCCCCAGCCATCGGNCCTCCCCCTCCTCCCTGTTGGCCGCCAGATGGAGGCGAGGCAGCGTGTTGGTGAGGGCGTTGTGTATGGCCGCGGAGAGGGAAGTCGCAGCCTGTTGGATGAAGGGTTGGGACCCCACTGCTTTGCCGCCGTCCCCCCATGGACGCATGAGCTCGAGCATGAGGGTGTCGGCGCCGCTGTTGTGGTTCTCGACCTGGGCCGCGAGTGCTGCGACTATCCTTGCCCCCTGCGAGGCAGCTGCGTTGGCCACCTCCGCCGCTGCTGAGGCGGTCTTGGAACCCAGCGGCATGGGTGCCCACCGCATCCCCCGTGCGCTGCTCGGATGCCGCCATGGCTATGTGGAGCCAGTCAAACCCAAGCGCCTGCGTGTTTGCCCCGGCCGTCACTGCGTCTTGTACCTGGCTGAAGTGGTGGTGCAACCACTGGTGGAGGTCTGCGGAGAAGTGTGTGAGGTAGACGGCTGTTTGGTGCTGGACCGTCTGCACGCCTCCCACCTGTCCCACGACGGCCATCAGCTCCCTGTGGGCATGCTGCATTGCCTCGGACAGCCAACCCGTGGCTGGAGGCGGTGTGGCAGGGGATGGCCGGGGCGCCCCGATGGCGACGGCCGCCCCAGCCATCGGAACGACTGCCCCCGCGGCAATGCCCCTCCGATCCGGAGCGTCGGCGGCGGCTGCCTGCCATGGTGGCACTGATAGGGGTAGTGGCGTGGGAGCTAGTGTCGGCGGGCGGGAGGCCGCCAAAGCCCTGGCGTTGGCGTGCTCCACGTTCATGTCCTCTGTCGCGGCTGGCTTGCACTGCTGGCTGGCTGGCACTGCTGGCTGGCTGGCACTTCTGGCTGGCTGGCTGGCTGG
>SZWC01017886.1:48584-58786 GCA_023375785.1 Penium margaritaceum | reverse complement strand
AAAGTCGGGTCACAGAAACCAAAGCCGGTTCACAGAAACCAAAGCCAGGTCACAGAAACCAAAGACGGGTCACAGAAACCAAAGCCGGGTCACAGAAACCAAAGCCGGGCCACAAAAACTAAAGCCGGGTCACACAAACCAAAGACGGGTCACATAAACCAAGGCCGGATCCCAGAAACCAAAGACGGGTGAAAAAACCAAAGCCGGGTCAACAAACCGAAGCTGGAGCACAGAAACCAAAGCCCGGTCATAGAAACCAAAGCCAGTCACAGAAACCAAAGCTGGGTCACAGAATCCAAAGCCGGATCACAGAAACCAAAGCCGGGATACAGCAACCAAAGCCATGTCACAGAACCAAAGCCGGGTCACAGAAACCAAAGCCATGTCATAGAAACCAAAGCGGGGTCAAAAAAACCAAAGCCGGGTCACAGTAACTAAAGCGGGCTCACAGAAACAAAAGCCAGGTCAAAGAAACCAAAGCCGGGTCACAGAAACCAAAGCGGGGTCACAGAAACCAAAGCCGGGTCACAGTAACTAAAGCGGGCTCACAGAAACAAAAGCCAGGTCAAAGAAACCAAAGCCGGGTCACAGAAACCAAAGCGGGGTCACAGAAACCAAAGCCGGGTCACAGAAACCAAAGCCGGGTCACAGAAACCAAAGCCGGGTCACAGAGACCAATGCCGGGTCACAGAGATCAAAACTAGGTCACCGAAATCAAAACCGGGTCACAGAAACCAAAGCTGGTTCACAGAAACCAAAGCCAGGCCACATAAACCAAAGCCAGGTCACAGAAACCAAAGCCGGGTCACAGAAACACAAGCTGGGTCACAGAAACCAATGCCGGGTCTAAGAAACCAAAGGCGGGTCATAGAAACCATAGCCGACTCATAGAAAGCCGGGTCACAGAAGCCAAAGCCGGGTCACACAAACCAAAGCCGGGTCACAGAAACCAAAGCTGGGTCACAGGAACCGAAAACGGTCCCTTAAACCAAAGCCAGGTCACAGAAACCAAAGCCGAGTCACAGAAAGCAAAGCCGGGTAACAGAAACCAAAGCCGGGTCACAGACACCAAAGCCGGGTCACATAAACCAAAGCCGGATCACAGAAACAAAAGCCGGGTCATAGAGACCAAAGACGGGTCACAGAAACCAAAGCCGGGTCAAAGAAACCAAAGCTGGGTAAACCAAAGCCGGTACACAGAAACAAACGCTGGACCAAAGAAACCAAAGCTAGGTCAGATAAACCAAAGCTGGGTCACAGAAACCAAAGCTGGGTCACAGAAACCAATGCCGGGTCACAGAAACCAAAGCCGGGTCAGAGAAACCAAAGCCGGGTCACAGAAACCAAAGCCGGGTCACAGAAACCAAAGCCGGGTCACAAAAACCAAAGCCGGGTCACAGAAACCAAAGCCGGGTCACAGAAACCAAAGCCGGGTCAGAGAAACCAAAGCCGGGTCACAGAAACCGAAGCCGGGTCACAAACACCAAAGACAGGTCACAGAAACCAAAGCCGGTTCACGGAAATCAAAGCCAGGTCACAGAAACCAAAGCCGGGTCACAGAAACCAAACTTTCGTGTCAGAAAGCAAAGCCGGGACACAGAAACCAAAGCCGGGTCACAGAAACGAAAGCGGGGTCACAGAAACCTAAGCCGGGTCACAGAAACCAAAGCAGGGACAAAGCAACCAGAGCCGGATCACAGAAACCAAGCCATGTCCCAGAAACCAAAGCTGAGTCACTTAAACCAAAGCGGAGTCACAGAAACCAGAGCCGGGTCACAGAAACCAAAGCCAGGTCACAGAAACCAAAGCCGGATCACAGAAATCAAAGCCGGGTCACAAACCAAAACCGGGACACAAAAAGCAAAGCCGGGTCACAGAAACCAAAGCTGGATCACAGAAACCAAAGCCGGGTGACAGAAACCAAAGCCGGGTCACAGAAAGCAAAGCCGGGTCACAGAAACCAAAGCCAGGTCACAGAAACCAAAGCCGGGTCACAAAAACCAAAGCCGAGTCACAGAAACCAGAGCCGGGTCACAGAAACCAAAGTCGGGTCACAGAAACTAAAGCCGGGTCACAGAAACCAAAGCTGGGTCACAAAAACCAAAGCCGGGTCACATAAACTGAAGCCGGGTCACAGAAACCAAAGCCGGGTCACAGTAATCAAAGCCGGTTTACAGCAACGAAGACCGGGTCAGAGAAACCAAAGCCGGGTCACTGAAACCAAAGCCGGGTCACAGAACCCAAAGTCGGGTCACATAATCCAAAGCCGGGTCACAGAAACCTAAGCCGGGTCACAGAAACCAAAGCCGGGACAAAGCAACCAAAGCCGAATCACAGAAACGAAGCCATGTCACAGAAACCAAAGCTGAGTCACTGAAACCAAAGCGGAGTCACAGAAACCAGAGCCGGGTCACGGAAACCAAAGCCAGGTCACAGAAACCAAAGCCGGGTCAGAGAAACCAGAGCCGGGTCACAGAAACCAGAGCCGGATCACAGAAACCAAAGCAGGGTAACAAAAACCAAAGCCGGGTCACAGAACCCAAAGCCGGGTCACAGAAACCAAAGCTGGTTTACATAAACAAAAGCCGGGTCACAGAAACCAAAGCCGGGTCACAGAAACCAAAGTTGGGTCACAGAAACCAAAGTTGGGTCACAGACTCCAAAGCCGGGTCATAGAAACCAAAGCCGGGTCACAGAAACCAAAGCCGGGTCACACAAACCAAAGCCGGGTCACAGACACCAAAGCCGGGTCACACAAGCCATAGCCGGGTCACAGAAAGCCAGGCCATAGAAGCCAAAGCCGGGTCACAGAAACCAAAGCCGGGTCACATTAACCAAATCCGGGTCACATAATCCAAAGTCGGGTCACAAAAACCAAAGCCAGGTGTCAGAAACCAAAGCCAGATGGCGGAAACCAGAACCAGGTCACAAAAACCAAAGCCATGTCACAGAAAGCAAAGCCAATTCATAGAAACCAAAGCAGAGTAACAGAATCCAGAGCCGGGTCACAGCAAATCAAAACCAGGTCACTGAAACCGAAGCTGGGTCACAGAAACCAAAGCCGGGTCAGAGAAACAAAAGCCAGGTCACAGAATCCAATGCCGGGTCATTGAAACCAAATCCGGGTCACATAAACCAAAGCCGGGTCACAGAAACTAAAAGCTAGGTCCTAGAAACCAAAGCCGGGTCACAGAAAGCAAAGCCAAGTCACATAAACCAAAGCCGGGTCACAGAAACCAAAGCCGGTCCACAGAAACCAAAGCCGGGCCACAGAAACCAAAGCTGGGTCACAGAAACCAAAGCCGGGCCACAGAAACCAAAACCGGATCACATAAACCAAAACCGGATCACATAAACCAAAGCCGGGTCACAGATACCAAAGCCGGGTCACAGAAACCAAAGCCGGGTCACAGACACCAAAGCTGGGTAACATAAACCAAAGCCGGGCCACATAAACCAAAGCCGGGTCACAGAAACCAAAGTTGGGTCACAAAACCCAAAGCCGGGTCACAAAAACCAAAGCCAGGTCACATAAACATAATTCAAGTCACAAAAACAAAAGCCGGGTCCCAGAATTCAAAGCCGGGTCACAAAAACCAAAGCCTGGCCACAAAAACCAAAGGCGGGTTACAGAAACCAAAGTCCGGTCACAGAAACAAAGCCGGGTCACAGCAACCAAAGCCGGGTCACCGAAACCAAAGCCGAGTCACATAAAACAAAGCCGGGTCAGAGAAAGCAAAGCCGGGTCACACAAACCAAAGCCGGGTCACAAAAACCAAAGCCAGGTCAGAGAAACAAAAGCCGGGTCACAGAAACCAAAGCCGGTTCACAGAAGCCAAAGCTAGGTCATAGGAACCAAAGTCGGGTCACTAAAACCAAAGCCGGGTCACATAAACCAAAGCCAAGTCACATCAACCAAAGCCAGGTCACAGAAACCAAAGCCGGGTCACAGAAACCAAAGCCGGGTCAGAAAAACCAAAGCCGGGTCACATAATTCAAAAGCCATGTCACAGAAACCAAAGCCGGATCACTGAAACCAAAGCCAGGTCACATGAACCAAATCCGGGTCAACAAACCAAAGCCGGAGCACAGAAACCAAAGCCCGGTCATAGAAACCAAAGCCGGATCACAGAAACCAAAGCCGGGTCACAGAATCCAAAGCCAGATAGCAGAAACCAAAGCCGGATCACAGCAACCAAAGCCAGGTCACATGAACCAAATCCGGGTCACATAATCCAAAGTCGGGTCACAAAATCCAAAGCCGGATCACAGCAACCAAAGCCAGGTCACATGAACCAAATCCGGGTCACATAATCCAAAGTCGGGTCACAAAATCCAAAGCCGGATCACAGCAACCAAAGCCAGGTCACATGAACCAAATCCGGGTCACATAATCCAAAGTCGGGTCACAAAATCCAAAGCCGGATCACAGCAACCAAAGCCAGGTCACATGAACCAAATCCGGGTCACATAATCCAAAGTCGGGTCACAAAATCCAAAGCCGGATCACAGCAACCAAAGCCAGGTCACATGAACCAAATCCGGGTCACATAATCCAAAGTCGGGTCACAAAATCCAAAGCCGGATCACAGCAACCAAAGCCAGGTCACATGAACCAAATCCGGGTCACATAATCCAAAGTCGGGTCACAAAATCCAAAGCCGGATCACAGCAACCAAAGCCAGGTCACATGAACCAAATCCGGGTCACATAATCCAAAGTCGGGTCACAAAATCCAAAGCCGGATCACAGCAACCAAAGCCAGGTCACATGAACCAAATCCGGGTCACATAATCCAAAGTCGGGTCACAAAATCCAAAGCCGGATCACAGCAACCAAAGCCAGGTCACATGAACCAAATCCGGGTCACATAATCCAAAGTCGGGTCACAAAATCCAAAGCCGGATCACAGCAACCAAAGCCAGGTCAGAGAAACAAAAGCCAGGTCAAGGAAACCAAACCTGGGTCACAGATTCCAAAGCCGGGTGACAGAGGGTCCAAAGCCGGGTCACATAAACCAGAGCCGGGTCACATAAACCAAAGCCGGGTCACAGAAACCAAAGCCGGGTCACAAAAACCAAAGCCGGGTCACAAAACCAAAGCCGGATCATAAAAACCAAAGCTGGGTCAGAGAAACCAACGCCGGGTTAGAGAAATCAAAATCGGTTCACATAAACCAAAGCCGGGTCACAACAACCAAAGCCGGGTCACAGAAACCAAAGTCGGGTCACAAAAACCAAAGCCAAGTGGTAGAAACCAAAGCCGGATGACAGAAACCA
Organism: Penium margaritaceum; assembly: GCA_023375785.1. Taxonomy (NCBI): domain Eukaryota; kingdom Viridiplantae; phylum Streptophyta; class Zygnematophyceae; order Desmidiales; family Peniaceae; genus Penium; species Penium margaritaceum. The sequence goes on along the minus strand of SZWC01017886.1, from coordinate 53,507 downwards.
GAACCAGGTCACAAAAAACAAAGCCATGTCACTGAAACCAAAGCCAATTCATATAAACCAAAGCCGTGACAGAATCCCCAGCCGGGTCACAGCAAACCAAAGCCAGCACAGAAACCAAAGCTGGGTCACAGAAACCAACGCCGGGTCAGAGAAACCAAAGCCAGGACAAAGATTCCAATTCCGGGTCACTGAAACCAAAGCCGGGTCACAAAAACCAAAGCCGGGTCACAAAACCAAAGCCGGGTCATAGAAACCAAAGCCGGGTCAGAGAAACCAAAGCTGGGTTAGAGAAATCAAATCTGGGTCACATAAACCAAAGCCGGGTCACAAAAACCAAATTTGGGTCACAGAAACCAAAGCCAGGCACAAGCCAAAGCCGGGTCAGAGTAACCAAAGCTGGATAATAGAAACCAAAGCTGGGTCACAGAAACCAAAGCCGGGTCACATAAACCAAAGCCGGGTCACATAAACCAAAGATGGGTCACAGAAATTAAAGTCGGGTCACAGAAACCAAAGCCGGGTCACATAAACCAAAGCCGGGTCACAGAAACCAAAGCCGGATCACATAAACGAAAGCCGGTCACATACACCAAAGCTGGGTCACAAAAAGAAAACCGGGTCACAAAAACCAAAGCCGGGTCACAAAAACCAAAGCCAGGTGACAGAAACAAAAGCCGGATGACAGAAACCAGAAGCAGGTCACAAAAACCAAAGCCATGTCACAGAAACCAAAGCCAATTAATAGAAACCAAAGCCAAGTCGCATAATCCAGAGCCGGGTCACAACAAACGAAAGCCAGGTCACCGAAACCAAAGCTGGGTCACGGAAACCAAAGCCGTGTCAGAGAAACCAAAGACAGGTCACATAATCCAATGCCGGGTCACTCACACCAAAGTCAGGTCACATAAACCAAAGCCGGGTCACCGAAACTAAAACACGGGTCTTAGAAACCAAAGTTGGGTCACAGACACAAAAGCCGGGTCACAGCAACCAAAGCTGGGTCATAGAAACCAAAGCCGGGCCACGGAAACCAAAACCGTGTCACAGAAACCAAAACCGGGTCACATAAACCAAAGCCGGGTCACAGGTACAAAAGCCGGGTCACAAAAACCAAACTCGGGTCACAGTCACCAAAGCCGGGTCACAGAAACCAAAACCGGGTCACAAAAACCAAAGCCGGGTCACATAAACCAAGGCCGGGTCACAAAAACCAGAGACTGGTCACAGAAACCAAAGCCAGGTCACAGAAACCAAGGCCGGGTCACAGAAACCAAAGCCGGGTTACTGAAACAAAAGCCGGGTCACAGACACCAAAGCCGGGTCACAGAAACCAAAGCCGGGTCACAGAAACCAAAGCTGGGTCGCAGAAACCAAAGCCGGGTTACTGAAACAAAAGCCGGGTCACAGACACCAAAGCCGGGTCACAGAAACCAAAGCCGGGTCACAGAAACCAAAGCTGGGTCGCAGAAACCAAAGCCGGGTCACAAAAACCAAAGCCGGATCACATAAACCTAAGCCAATTCACAAAAACCAAACACGGGTCCCAGAAACCGTAGCTGGGTCACAGAAACCAAAGCCTGGCCACAAAAACCAAAGGCGGGTCACAGAAACCAAAGTCGGGTCACAGAAACCAAAGCCGGGTCACAGCAACCAATGCCGGGTCACGTAAACCAAAGCCGAGTCATATAAAACAAAGCTGGGTCAGAGAAAGCGAAGCCGGGTCACACAAACCAAAGCGAGGTCACAAAAACCAAAGCCAGTTCAGAGAAACGAACGCCGGGTCATAGAAACCACAGCTGGTTCACACAAACCAAAGCCGGGTCACAGAAACCAAAGTCGGGTCACAGAAACCAAAGCCGGGTCACGGAAACCAAAGCCAAGTCACATAAACCAAAGCCGGGTCACAGAAACCAAAGCCGGGTGACAGAAACCAAAGCCGGGTCACAGAAACCAAAGCCGGGTGACAGAAACCAGAGCCGGGTCACAGAAACCAAAGCCGGGTCACACAAACAAAAAGCCGGGTTACAGAAACCAAAGCCGGATCACTGAAACCAAAGCCGGGTGACAGAAACCAAATCCGGGTCAACAAACCAAAGCCGGAGCACCAAAACCAAAGCCCGGTCATAGAAACCAAAGCCGGGTCACAGAAACCAAAGCCGGGTCACAGAATCCAAAGCCGGATCAGAGAAACCAAAGCTGAGTCGCAGCAACCAAAGCCAGGTCACAGAAACAAAGCCGGATCAGAGGAACCAAAGCCAGGTCACAGAAACCAAAGGGGGGTCACAAAAACCAAGCCGGGTCACAGTAACCAAAGCCGGCTCACATAAACAAAAACAAGGTGATATAAACCAAAGCCAGGTCACAGAAACCAAAACCGGGTCACAGAAACCAAAGCCGGTCCACGGACACCAAAGCCGGGTAACAACAACCAAAGCTGGGTCATAGAAACCAAAGCGGGGCCACAAAAACCAAAACCGGGTCACAGAAACAAAATCCGGGTCACATAAACCAAAGCCGGGTCATAGGTACCAAAGCCGGGTCACAAAAACCAAAGTCGGGTCACAGACACCAAAGCCGGATCAGAGAAACCAAAGCCGGGTCACATAAACCAAAGCCGGGTCACAGAAACCAAAGCCGGGTCACAGAAACCAAAGCTGGGTCACAGAACCCAAAGCCGGGTCACAGAAACCAAAGCCGGATCACATCAACCCAAGACAATTCACAAAAACCAAAGCCGGGTCCCAGAAACCAAAGCCGGGTCACGGAAGCCAAAGCCTGGCCACAAAAACCAAAGGCGGGTCACAGAAACCAAAGTCGGGTCCCAGAAACCAAAGCCGGGTCACAGCAACCAAAGCCGGGTCACATAAACCAAAGCCGAGTCACAAAAAACCAAGCCGGGTCAGAGAAAACAACTGGGTCAAACAAACCAAAGCCGGGTCACAAAAACCAAAGCCAGGTCAGAGAAACGAAAGCTGGGTCATAGAAACCACATCTGGTTCACAGAAACCAAAGCCGGGTCACATAAACCAAAGTCGGGTCACAGAAACGAAAGCCGGGTGACAGAAACCAAAGCCGGGTCACAGAAACCAAAGCTGGGTCACAAAAACAAAAAGCCGGGCGACACAAACCAAAGCCGGATCACTGAAACCAAAGCCGGGTCATAGAAACCAAATCCGGGTCAACAAACCAAAGCTGGAGCACAGAAACCAAATCACGGTCATAGAAACCAAAGCCGGGTCACAGAAACCAAAGCTGGGTCACAGAATCCAAAGCCGGATCACAGAAACCAAAGCCGAGTCATAGCAACCAAAGCCAGGTCACAGACCCAAAGCCGGGTCAGAGAAACCAAAGGCAGGTCACAGAAACCAAAGGGGGGTCACAAACACCAAGCCGGGTCACAGTAACCAAAACCGGCTCACAGAAACAAAAACAAGGTGAAAGAAACCAAAGCCGGGTCACAAAAATCAAAACCGGGTAACAGAAACCTGAGCCGGGTCACAGAAACCAAAGCCGGGTCACAGAAACCAAAGTCGGGTCACAGAAACAAAAGCCGGGTCAGAGAAACCAAAGCCGGGTCACAGAAACCAAAACCTGAACAGAAACCAACGCCAGGTCAGAGAAACCAAAGCCGGGTCACCGAAACCAAAGCCGGGTCACAGAAACCAAAGCCGGGTCACAGAAACCAGAGCCGGGTCACAGAAACCAAAGCCGGGTCAGAGAAACCAAAGCCGGGTCACAGAACCCAAAACCTGAACAGAAACCAACGCCAGGTCAGAGAAACCAAAGCCGGGTCACCGAAACCAAAGCCGGGTCACAGAAACCAAAGTCGGGTCACAGAAACAAAAGCCGGGTCACAGAAACCAAAGGCGGGTCACAGAAACCAACGCCGGGTCACAGAAACCAAAGCCGGGTCAGAGAAACCAAAGCCGGGTCACAGAACCCAAAACCTGAACAGAAACCAACGCCAGGTCAGAGAAACCAAAGCCGGGTCACCGAAACCAAAGCCGGGTCACAGAAACCAAAGTCGGGTCACAGAAACAAAAGCCGGGTCAGAGAAACCAAAGCCGGGTCACAGAAACCAAAACCTGAACAGAAACCAACGCCAGGTCAGAGAAACCAAAGCCGGGTCACCGAAACCAAAGCTGGGTCACAGAAACCAAAACTGGGTCACAGAAACCAAAGCCCGATCACAGAAACCAAAGCCGGGTCAGACAAACCAAAGCCAGGTCACAGCAACCAAAGTCGGGTGACAGAAGCCAATGCCGGGTCAGAGAAACCAAAGATGGGTCGCATAGACCAATGCCGGGTCACAGAAACCAAAGCCGGGTCACAGCAACCAAAGCCGGGTCACAGAAACCAAGGCTGGTCACATAAACCAAAGCTGGGTCACAGAAACCAAAGTTGGGTCTCATAAACCAAAGCCGGGTCACAAAAACCAAAGCCAGGTGTCAGAAACCAAAGCCAGATGACAGAAACCAGAGCCAGGTCACAAAAACCAAAGCCATGTCACATAAACCAAAGCCAATTCATAGAAACCAAAGCCAAGTCACATAATCCAGAACCGGGTCACAGCAAATAAAAGGCAGGTCACAGAGACCAAACTGGGTCACAAAAACCAAAGCCGGGCCAGAGAAACCAAAGCCAGGTCACATAATCCAATGCCGGGTCACTGGAACCAAAGCAGGGTCACATAAACCAATGCCAGGAAATAGAAACTAAAAACCGGGTCGTAGAAACCAAAGCCGGGTCACAGAAAGAAAAGCCAAGTCACAGAAACCAAAGCCGGGTCACATTAACCAAAGCCGGGCCACGGAAACCAAAACCGGGTCACAGAAACCAAAACCGGATCACATAAACCAAAGCCGGGTCACAAATACCAAAGCCAGGTCACAGAAACCAAAGCCGGGTCACAGAAACAAAAGC
>SZWC01017886.1:32605-45579 GCA_023375785.1 Penium margaritaceum | reverse complement strand
AAACCAAAGCCGGGTCACACAAACCAAAGCCGGGTCACCGAAACCAAAGCCGGGTCAGAGAAACCAAAGCTGGGTCACAGAAACCAGAGCTGGGTCACACAAACCAAAGCCGGGTCACATAAACCAAAACTGGGTCACAGAAACAAAAGCCTTGTCACAGAAACCAAAGCCGGGTCACAGAAACCAAAGCCGGGTCACATAAACCAAAGTTGGGTCACAGAAACCAAAGCCGGGTCATATAAACCAAAGCCGGGTTACACAAAACAAAGCCGGGTCACAGAAACCAAAGCTGGGTCACACCAACCATAGCGGGGTCACAGAAAGCCGGGTCGTAGAAGCCAAAGCCGGGTCACAGAAACCAAAGCTGGGTCACATAAACCAAAGCCGGGTCACAGAAACCAAAGCTGGGTCACATAAACCAAAGCCGGGTCACAAAAACTAAATTCAGGTGTCAGAAACCAAAGCCAGATGGCAGAAACCAGAACCAGGTCACAAAAACCAAAGCCATGTCACATTAACCAAAGCCAAGTCATAGAAACCAAAGCCGAGTCACAGAATCCAGAGCCGGGTCACAGCAAATCAAAGCCAGGTCACAGAAACCGAAGCTGTGTCACAGAAACCAAAGCCGGGTCAGATAAATCAAAGCTAGGTCACAGAATCCAATGGTGGGTCACTGAAACCAAAGCCGGGTCAGAGAAACCAAAGCCGGATCACAGAAACTAAAAGCCAGGTCTTAGAAACCAAAGCCGGATAACAGAAAGCAAAGCCAAGACACAGAAACCAAAGCCGGGTCACAGAAACCAAAGCTGGTCCATAGAAACCAAAGCCGGGTCACAGAAACCAAAGCTGGGTCACAGAAACCAAAGCCGGGCCACAGAAACCAAAACCGGGTCACAGAAACCAAAACCGGGTCACATAAACCAAAGCCGGGTCACAGATACCAATGCCGGGTCACAGAAACCAAAGCTGGGTCAGAGACACCAAAGCTGGGTCACATAATCCAAAGCCGGGTCACATAAACCAAAGCCAGGTCACAGAAACCAAAGCTGGGTGACAAAAACCAAAGCCGGGTCACAGAAATCAAAGCCGAGTCACATGAACCTAGTCCAAGTCACAAAAACCAAAGCCAGGTCCCAGAAACCAAAGCCGGGTCACAGAAACCAAAGCCTGGCAACAGAAACCAAAGGCGGTTCACAGAAACCAAAGACGGGTCACAGAAACAAAGCCGGGGTACAGCAACGAAAGCCGGGTCACCAAAACCAAAGCCGAGTCACAGAAAACAAATCCGGGTCAGAGAAATCAAAGCCGGGTCAAACAAACAAAAGCCGGGTCACAAAAACCAAAGCCAGGTCAGAGAAACAAAAGCCATGTCACAGCAAAGCCAGGTCAGAGAAACCAAAGCCGGTTCACAGAAACCAAAGCCGGTTAACAGAAACCAAAGTCAGGTAAAAAAACCAAAGCCGAGTCACAGAAACCAAAGGCAAGTCACATAAACCAAAGCCGGGTCCCACAAACCAAAGCCGGGTCACAGAAACCAAAGCCGGGTCAGAGAAACCAAAGCCGGGTCACAGAAATCAAAAAGCCAGGTCACAGAAACCAAAGCCAAATCACTCAAACCAAAGCCGGGTCACATAAGCCAAATCCCGGTCAACAAACCAAAGCTGGAGCACAGAAACTAAAGCCCGGTCATAGAAACCAAAACCGGGTCACAGAAACCAAAGCCGGGTCATATAATCCAAAGCCGGATCACAGAAACCAAAGCCAGGTCACAGCAACCAAAGCAAGGTCACAGAACCAAAGCCGGGTCACAGAAACCAAAGGTAGGTCACAGAAACCAAACGGGGGTCACAAAAACCAAGCCGGGTCACAGTAACCAAAGCCGGCTCACAGAAACAAAAGCCAGGTCAAAGAAACCAAAGCCTGGTCACAAAAACCAAAACCAGGTCACAGAAACCAGAGCCGGGTCACGAAAACCAAAGCCGGGTCACAGAAACCAAGTCGGGTCACAAAAACCAAAGCCGGGTCACAGAAACCAAAGCCGGGTCACAGAAACCAAAGCCGGGGCACAGAAACCAAAGCCGGGTCACAAAAACCAAAGCTGGGTCACATAATCCAAAGCCGGGTCACAGAAACAAAAGCCGGGTCACAGCAAGCAAAGCCAGGTCACAGAACCAAAGCCGGGTCACAGAAACCAAGGCCGGGTCAACAAACCAAAGCCGGAGCAGAGAAACCAAAACCTGGTCATAGAAACCAAAGCCGGGTCACAAAAACCAAAGCTGGGTCACATAATCCAAAGCCGGGTCACAGAAACAAAAGCCGGGTCACAGCAAGCAAAGCCAGGTCACAGAACCAAAGCCGGGTCACAGAAACCAAGGCCGGGTCAACAAACCAAAGCCGGAGCAGAGAAACCAAAACCTGGTCATAGAAACCAAAGCCGGGTCACAAAAACCAAAGCTGGGTCACATAATCCAAAGCCGGGTCACAGAAACAAAAGCCGGGTCACAGCAAGCAAAGCCAGGTCACAGAACCAAAGCCGGGTCACAGAAACCAAGGCCGGGTCAACAAACCAAAGCCGGAGCAGAGAAACCAAAACCTGGTCATAGAAACCAAAGCCGGGTCACAAAAACCAAAGCTGGGTCACATAATCCAAAGCCGGGTCACAGAAACAAAAGCCGGGTCACAGCAAGCAAAGCCAGGTCACAGAACCAAAGCCGGGTCACAGAAACCAAGGCCGGGTCAACAAACCAAAGCCGGAGCAGAGAAACCAAAACCTGGTCATAGAAACCAAAGCCGGGTCACAAAAACCAAAGCTGGGTCACATAATCCAAAGCCGGGTCACAGAAACAAAAGCCGGGTCACAGCAAGCAAAGCCAGGTCACAGAACCAAAGCCGGGTCACAGAAACCAAAGCCAGGTCACAGAAACCAAAGCGGGGTCACAAAAACCAAGCCGGGTCACAGTAACCAAAGCTGGCTCACAAAAATAACAGCCAGGTCAAATAAACCAAAGCCGGGTCACAGAAACCAAAGCCGGGGCACAGAAACCAGAGCCGGGTCACAAAAACCAAAGTCGGGTCACACAAACCAAAGCTGGGTCACCGAAACCAAAGCCGGGTCAGAGAAACCAAAGCCGGGTCAGAGAAACCAAAGCTAGGTCACAGAATCCAATGGTGGGTCGCTGAAACCAAAGCCGGGTCACATAAACCAAAGCCGGATCACAGAAACTAAAAGCCAGGTCTTAGAAACCAAAGCCGGATCACAGAAAGCAAAGCCAAGACACAGAAACCAAAGCTGGGTCACAGAAACCAAAGCCGGGTCAGAGAAACCAAAGCCGGGTCACAGAAATCAAAAAGCCAGGTCACAGAAACCAAAGCCAAATCACTCAAACCAAAGCCGGGTCACATAAGCCAAATCCGGGTCAACAAACCAAAGAAACTAAAGCCCGGTCATAGAAACCAAAACCGGGTCACAGAAACCAAAGCCGGATCATAGAATCCAAAGCCGGATCACAGAAACCAAAGCCAGGTCACAGCAACCAAAGCAAGGTCACAGAACCAAAGCCGGGTCACAGAAACCAAAGGTAGGTCACAGAAACCAAATGGGGGTCACAAAAACCAAGCCGGGTCACAGTAACCAAAGCCGGCTCAGAGAAACAAAAGCCAGGTCAAAGAAACCAAAGCCTGGTCACAAAAACCAAAACCGGGTCACAAAAACCAGAGCCGGGTCACAGAAACCAAAGCCGGGTCACAGAAACCAAGTCGGGTCACAAAAACCAAAGCCGGGTCACAGAAACCAAAGCCGGGTCACTGAAACCAAAGCCGGGTCACAGAAACCTAAGCCAGGTCACAGAAACCAAAGCCGGGTCACTGAAACCAAAGCCGGGTCACAGAAACCTAAGCCAGGTCACAGAAACCAAAGCCGGGTCACTGAAACCAAAGCCGGGTCACAGAAACCTAAGCCAGGTCACAGAAACCAAAGCCGGGTCACTGAAACCAAAGCCGGGTCACAGAAACCTAAGCCAGGTCACAGAAACCAAAGCCGGGTCACTGAAACCAAAGCCGGGTCACAGAAACCTAAGCCAGGTCACAGAAACCAAAGCCGGGTCACTGAAACCAAAGCCGGGTCACAGAAACCTAAGCCAGGTCACAGAAACCAAAGCCGGGTCACTGAAACCAAAGCCGGGTCACAGAAACCTAAGCCAGGTCACAGAAACCAAAGCCGGGTCACTGAAACCAAAGCCGGGTCACAGAAACCTAAGCCAGGTCACAGAAACCAAAGCCGGGTCACTGAAACCAAAGCCGGGTCACAGAAACCTAAGCCAGGTCACAGAAACCAAAGCCGGGTCACTGAAACCAAAGCCGGGTCACAGAAACCTAAGCCAGGTCACAGAAACCAAAGCCGGGTCACTGAAACCAAAGCCGGGTCACAGAAACCTAAGCCAGGTCACAGAAACCAAAGCCGGGTCACTGAAACCAAAGCCGGGTCACAGAAACCTAAGCCAGGTCACAGAAACCAAAGCCGGGTCACTGAAACCAAAGCCGGGTCACAGAAACCTAAGCCAGGTCACAGAAACCAAAGCCGGGTCACTGAAACCAAAGCCGGGTCACAGAAACCTAAGCCAGGTCACAGAAACCAAAGCCGGGTCACTGAAACCAAAGCCGGGTCACAGAAACCTAAGCCAGGTCACAGAAACCAAAGCCGGGTCACTGAAACCAAAGCCGGGTCACAGAAACCTAAGCCAGGTCACAGAAACCAAAGCCGGGTCACTGAAACCAAAGCCGGGTCACAGAAACCTAAGCCAGGTCACAGAAACCAAAGCCGGGTCACTGAAACCAAAGCCGGGTCACAGAAACCTAAGCCAGGTCACAGAAACCAAAGCCGGGTCACTGAAACCAAAGCCGGGTCACAGAAACCTAAGCCAGGTCACAGAAACCAAAGCCGGGTCACTGAAACCAAAGCCGGGTCACATAAACCAAAGCCAAGTCAGACAAACCAAAGCCGGGTCACAGAAACCAGAGCCGGGTCACACAAACCATAGCCGGGTCACAGAAAGCCGGGTCATGGAAGCCAAAGCCGGGTCACAGAAACCAAAGCCGGGTCACAGAAACCAAAAGCCAGGTCACAAGAACCAAAAACAGTTGCATAAACCAAAGATGGGTCACAGAAACCAAAGCCGGGTCACACAAACCAACACCGAGTCACAGAAAGCAAAGCCGGGTCACAGAAACAAAAGCCGGGTCACATTAACCAAAGCTGGGTTACATAAACCAAAGCCGGGTCACATAAACCAAAGCCGGGTCACATAAACAAAAGCCGGGCCATAGTAACCAAAGACGGATCACAGAAACCAAAGCCGGGTCAAAGAATCCAATTCTGGGCAAACCAAAGCCGGTACACAGAAACCAATGCTGGACCAAAGAAACCAAAGCTGGGTCAGTTAAACCAAAGCCGGGTCATTGAAACCAAAGCCGGGTCACTGAAACCAAAGCCGGGTCAGAGAAGCCAAAGCCGGATCACAGAAACCAAGACGGGTCATAAAAACCAAAGCCGGGTCACAAAACCAAAGCCGGGTCACAGAAACCAAGCCGGATCACATAAACCAAAGCCAGGTCACAAAAACTAGATCCGGGTCACATAAACCAAAACCGGGTCACAGAAACCAAAGCCGGGTCATAGAAACCAAAGCCGGGTCACTGAAACCAAAGCCGGGTCAGAGAAACCAAAGCCGGGTCACAGAAACCAAGATTGGTCAAAGGAACCAAAGCCGGGTCACAGAAACCAAATCGGGGTCACAAAAACCAAAGCCGGGTCACAGAAACCAAATCGGGGTCACAAAAACCAAAGCCGGGTCACAGAAAATAGTGTGGGGTCACAGAAACCAAAGCCGGGTCACAGAAACCAAATTTGGGTCACTCAAACCAGAGCCAGGTCACAGAAACCAAAGCCGGGTCACAAAAACCAAAGCTGGGTAACAGAAACCAAAGCCGGCTCACAAAAACCAAAGCAGGGTCATAGAAATGAAAGTGGGGTCACAGAAACCAAAGCCGGGACATTGAAACCAAAGCCTGGTCACATAAGCCAAAGCCGGCGCACATAAATCAAAGCCGGTCACATCAACCAAAGCTGGGTCACAGAAACCAAAGCCGGGTTACTGAAACCAAAGCCGGGACACAAAAACCAAAGCCAGGTGACAGAAACCAAAGCCGGATCGAAGGAACCAGAACCAGGTCACAAAAACCAAAGCCATGGCAGAGAAGCCAAAGCCAATTCATAGAAACCAAAACTGAGTCACAGAATCTAGAGCCGGGTCATAGCAAACCAAGGCCAGGTCACAGAAACCAAGGCTGGGTCACAGAAACCAAAGCCGGGTCCGATAAACCAAAGCCAGGTCACAGAAACCGGGTCACTGCAACCAAAGCCGGGTCACAAAAACCAAAGCCGGGTCATTGAAACAAAAAGCCGGGTCTTAGAAACCAAAGCCGGGTCACAGAAACCAAAGCCAAGTCGCAGAAACCAAAGCCTGGTCACAGAAACCTAAACCGGTCCACATACACCAAAGCCGGGTCACAAAAACCAAAGGTGGGTCACAGAAACCAAAGCCGGGCCACAGAAACCAAAACCGGGTCACATCAACCAAAGCCGAGTCACAGATACCAAAGTCGGGTCACAGAAACCAAAGCCGGGCCACACACACCAAAGCCGGGTAACAGAACCCAAAGCCGGGTCACAAAAACCAACGCCGGGTCACAGAAACCAAAGCCGGGTCACAAAAACCAAAGCTGGGTCACTGGAACCAAAGCCGGGTCACACGAACCAAAGCCGGGTCACATAAACCAAAGCTGGGTTACAGAAACCAAAGCTGGGTCACAGACACCAAAGCCAGGTCACAGAAACCAAAGCCGGGTCACAGAAACCAAAGCCAGGTCACATAAACCAATGTCGGGTCACAAAAACCAAAGCCGGGTCACAGCAACCAAAGCCGGGTCACAGAAACCAAAGCTGAGTCACAGAAAACAAAACCGGGTCACAGAAAGCCAAGCCAGGTCACGCAAACCAAAGCCGGATCACAACAACCAAAGCCAGTCAGAGAAACGAAAGCCAGGTCGCAGAAACCGAAGCCGGTTCACAGAAACCAAGGCCGGGTCACAGAAACCAAAGCCGGGTCACAGAAACCAAAGCCGGGTCACGTAAACCAAAGGCGGGTCACAGAAACCAAAGCCGGGTCACAGAAACCAAAGTCGGGTGACAAAAACCAAAGCCAGATCACTGAAACCAAAGCCGGGTCACAGAAACCAAAGCCGGGTCACAGAAACCAAAGTCGGGTGACAAAAACCAAAGCCAGATCACTGAAACCAAAGCCGGGTCACAGAAACCAAAGCCGGGTCAACAAACCAAAGCCGGAGCACAGAAACCAAAGCCCGGTCATAGAAACCAAAGCCGGGTCACAGAATCCAAAGCTTGATCACACAAACCAAAGCCGGGTCATAGCAACCAAAGCCATGTCACATAACCAAATCCGGGTCACAGAAACCAACGCCAGGTCACAGAAACCAAAGTGGGGTCACAAAAACCAAGCCGGGTCACGGTAACCAAAGCCGGCTCACATAAACAAAAGCCAGGTCAAGGAAACCAAAGCCGGGTCACATAAACCAAAGCCGGGTCACAGAAACCAAGGACGGGTCACAGAAACCAAAATCGGGGCACAGAAACCTAAGCCGGTCACTGAAACCAAAGCCGGGTAATAGAAACCAAAGTTGGGTCACATAAACCAATGCCAGGTCAAAACCAAGCTGGGTCACAGAAACCAAAGCCGGGTCACAGAAACCAAAGCGGGGTCACAGAAACCAAATATGGGTCACATAAACCAAAGTCAGATCACATAAACCAAAGACGGGTCACAGAAACCAAAGCCAGGTAACAGAAACCAAAGCCGGGTCACAGCAAGGAAAACGGGGTCACAAAAATAAAAGCTGGGTCATAGAAATGAAAGTGGGGTCACAAAAACCAAAGCCGGGTCACAGAAACCAAAGCCGGGTCACAGAAACCAAAGCCGGGTCACATAAATCAAAACCGGTCACAAAAACCAAAGCTGGGCCACAGAAACAAAAGCCGAATCACAGAAACCAAAGCCGGGTCACAAAAACCAAAGCCAGATGACAGAAACCAAAGCCGGATCAAAGGAACCAGAACCAGGTCACAAAAACCAAAGCCATGGCACAGAAACCAAAGCCAATTCATAGAAACCAAAGCCGAGTCACAGAATCCAGAGCCGGGTCATAGCAAACAAAAGCCAGGTCACATAAACCAAAGCTGGATCACAGAAACCAAAGCTAGGTCAGAGAAACCAAAGCCAGGTCACATAATCCAATGCCGGGTTACTGCAAACAAAGTCGGGTCACAGAAACCTAAGCCGGGTCACTGAAACTAAAAGCCGGGTCTTAGAAACCAAAGCCGGGTCACAGAAACCAAAGCCAAGTCACAGAAACCAAAGCCGGGTCACAGAAACCAAAGCCGGTCCACATACACCAAAGCCGGGTCACAGGAACCAAAGCTGGATCACAGAAACCAAAACCAGGTCACAGAAACCAAAACTGGGTCACATAAACCAAAGCCGGGTCACAGATACCAAAGCCAGGTCACAGAAACCAACGCCGGGTCACAGACACCAAAGGCGGGTCACAGAAACCAAAGCCGGGTCACAGAAACCAAAGCCGGGTCACAAAAACCAAACCCGGGTCACAAGAACTAAAGCTAGGTCATAGAAACCAAAGCCGGGTCACACGAACCAAAGCCGGGTCACATAAACGTAAGCCGGGTTACGGAAACCAACGCCGGGTCATAGACACCAAAGCCGGGTCAGAGAAACAAAAGCCGGGTCACATAAACCAAAGTCGAGTGACAAAAACCAAAGCCGGGTCACAGCAACCAAAGCCGGGTCACAGAAACCAAAGCTGAGTCACAGAAAAAAAACCGGGTCAAAGGAAGCAAAGCCGGGTCACCCACACCAAAGCCGGGTCACAAAAACCAAAGCCAGTCAGATAAACGAAAGCCGGGTCACAGAAACCAAAGCCGGTTCTCAGAAACCAAGGCTGGGTCGCAGAAACGAAAGTCGGGTAACAGAAACCAAAGCCGGCTCATAGAAACCAGAGCCAAGTCACAAAAACCAAAGCTGGATCAATGAACCCAAAGCCGTGTCACATAAACCAAAGTGGGGTCACAAAAAACCAAAGCCGGATCACTGAAACCAAAGCCGGGTCACAGAAACCAAAGCAAGATCAACAAACCAAAGCCTTATCATAGAAACCAAAGCCCGGTCATAGAAACCAAAGCCGGTTGATATAACTCAAAGCCGGATCACAGAAACCAAAGCCGGGTCATAGCAACCAAAACCAGGTCACAGAATCAAATCCGGGTCACAGAAACCAACGCCAGGTCACAGAAACCAAAGCGGGGTCACAAAAACCAAGCCGGGTCACAGTAACCAAAGCCGGCTCACAGAAACAAAAGCCAGGTCAAGGAAACCAAAGCCGGGTCACAGAAACCAAAGACGGGTCATAGAAACAAATATCAGATCAGAGAAACCAAAGCCGGGTCACAGAAACCAAAGGTGGATCACACAAACCACAGCCGGGTCACAGAAACTAAAGCCCGGTCAAAGAAACCAAAGCCAGGTCACAGAAACCAAAGCCGGGTCACAGCAACCAAAGTCGGGTTATACAAACCAATGCCGGATCATTGAAACCAAAGCTGGGTTACAGAAACCAAAGCTGGGTCACAAAAACCAATGCCGGGTCACAGAAACCAAAGCCGGGTCACAGAAACCAAAGCCGGGTCACGAAAACCAAAGCCGGGTCACAACAACCGAAGCCGGGTCACATAAACCAAAGCAGGGTCAGAGAAACCAAAGCCGGGTCACACAAACCAAAGCCCGGTCATAGAAACCAAAGCCGGGTCACAGAAACCTTAGCCAGTCACAGAAACCAAAGCTGGGTCACAGAAACCAAAGTCGGGTCACAAAAACCAAAGCCGTGTCACAAAACCGAGCTGGGACACAGAAACCAAAGCCGGGTCACAAAAAGCAAAGCCGGGTCATTGAAATCAAAGCCGGGTCACAAAAACCAAAACCGGGTCACATAGACCAAAGCCGGGTCACAGAAATCAAAGCTGGGTCACAGAAACCAAAGCTGGGTCACACAAACGAAAGCCGGGTCACAGAAACCAAAGGCGGATCACAAAAACCAAAGTCGGGTCACAGAAACCAAAGTCGAGTCACATAAACCAAAGCTGGGTGACAGAAACCAAAGCCGGGTCACACAAAGCCGGGTCACAGAAGCCAGAGCCGGGTCACAGAGACAAAAGCCGGGTCACAAAAACCAAAGCCGGGTCACACAAACCAAAACTGGGTCCCAGAAACCAAAGCCGGGTAACAGAAACCAAAGCCGGGTCACATAACCCAACAACGGGTCACAGGAACCGAAGCCGGGTCAACAAACCAAAGCTGGAGCACAGAAACCAAAGCGGGGTCACAGAAACCAAAGCCGTGTCACAAAAACCAAAGCCGGGTCAAAGAAACCAAAGCCGGTCCACATACACCAAAGCCGGGTAACATAAACCAAAGCTGGGTCACAGAAACCAAAGCCGGGCCACAGAAACCAAAACCGGGTCACAGAAACCAAAACCGGGTCACATAAACCAAAGCCGGGTCACAGAAACCAAAGCCGGGTCACATAAACCAAAGCCGGGTCACACAAACGAAAGCCAGGTCACAAAAACCAAAGCCGGGTCACACCAACCAAAGTAGGGTCACATAAACCAAAGCCGGGTCACAAGACACCAAAGCCGGGTCACAGAAACTAAAGCCAGGTCACAACACACCAAAGCCGGGTCACAGACACCAAAGCCAGGTCACAGAAACAAAAGCCGGGTCATAGAAACCAAAGTCGGGTCACAGAAACCAAAGCCGGGTCAGAGAAACCAAAGCCAAGTCACAGAAACCAAAGCCGGGTCACAGAAACCAAATCCGGGTCACAGAAACCAAAGGCGGGTCACATAACCCAAAGCTGGGTCAGAGAAACCAAAGTCGGGTCACAAAAACCAAAGCCGGATCTCTGAAACCAAAGCCAGATCACAGAAAGCAAAGCTGGGTCAACAAACCAAAGCCAGAGCATAGAAACCAAAGCCCGGTCATAGAAACCAAAGCCGGGTCACATAATCCAAAGCCAGATCACAGAAACTAAAGCCGGGTCATATCAACCAAAGCGAGGTTACAGAACCAATTTCAGGTCACAGAAACCAACGCCAGGTCACAGAAACCAAAGCGGGGTCACAAAAACCATGCCGGGTCACAGTAACCAAAGCCGGCTCACAGAAACCAAAGCCGGATGAACAAACCAAAGCCGGGTCACAGAAACCAAAGACGGGTCACATAAGCCAAAGTCGGGTCAGAGAAACCAAAGCCGGGTCACAAAAACCAAAGGTGGGTCACACAAACCAAACCCAGGTGACCGAAACTAAAGCCCAGTAACGGAAACCAAAGCCGGGTCACAAAACCCAAAGCCGGGTCACAGCAACCAAAGTCGGGTTACAGAAACCAATGCCGGGTCACAGAAACCAAAGCTGGGTCACAGAAACCAAAGCAGGGTCACAGAAACCAATGCCGGGTTACAAAAACCAAAGCCGGGTCATAGATACCAAACACGGGTCACAAAATCCAAGTCGGGTCATAGAAACTAGAGCCGGGTCACACAAATCAAAGCCGGGTCACAGAAACAAAAGCTGGGTCAGAGAAACCAGAGCCGGGTCACAGAAACCAACGCCGGGTCACACAAACCAAGGCTGGGTCACAGAAACCAAAGCCGGGTCACAGAAACCAAAGCCGGGTAACAAAAACCAAAGCCATGTCACAAAACCAAAGCCGGGTCACTGAAACCAAGATGGGTCACAGAAACCAAAGCTGGGTCACAGAAACCTAAGCCGGTCACAAAAACCAAAGCTGGGGCACATAAACCAAAGTCGGGTCACAAAAACCACAGCCGGGTCACAGAAACCAAGCTGGGACACAGAAACCAAAGCCGGGTCACATAAATCAAAGCCAGGTCATTGAAATCAAAGCTGAGTCACAAAAACCAAAACCGCGTCACAGAAACCAAAGCCGGGTTGGAGAAACCAAACTGGGTCACATAAACCAAAGCTGGGTCACATAGACGAAATCCGGGTCACAGAAACCAAAGCCGGATCACAAAAACCAAAGTCGGGTCATTGAAACCAAAGTCCGGTCAGAGAAACCAAAGCCGGGTCACACAATGCCGGGTGACACAAGCCAAAGCCGGGTCACACAAACGAAAGACGGGTCACAAAAACCAAAGTCGGGTCACAAAAACCAAAGCCGGGTCCCAGAAACCAAAGCCGGGTCACAGAAACCAAAGCCGGGTCACAGAAACCAATGCCGGGTCACATGAACGAAAGCCGGGTCACAGAAACAAAAGCCGGGTCATAGAAAGCAAAGCTGGGTCACAGAAACGAAAGCCGAGTCATAGAAACCAACGACAGGTCACAGAAACCAAAGCCGGGTCAAAGAAACCAAAGCTGGCTAACCCAATGCCGGATCTCAGAAACCAAAGTTGGGCCACAGAAACAAAAGCCAGGTCAGAGAAACCAAAACCCGGTCACATAAATCAAAGCCGGGTCACAGAAACCAAAGCAGGGTCACAGAAACCAATACCGGGCCACAGAAACCAAAGCCGAATCAAAGACACCAAAGCCGGGTCACAGAAACCATCGCCGAGTCACAAAAAGCAAAGCCGGGTCACAGAAAGCAAAACCGGGTTACACAAACAAAAACCAGGTCAGAGAAACGAAATCCGGGTCACATAAACCAAAGCCAGTTCACAGAAACCAAAGCCGGGTCACAGAAACCAAAGCCGGGTCACAGAAACCAAAGCCGGGTCACAGAAACCAAAGCCGGGTCACAGAAACC
>SZWC01017886.1:0-15630 GCA_023375785.1 Penium margaritaceum | reverse complement strand
CTAGTTGTGCCCTAGTTGCACCCTAGTTGCGCCCTAGTTTGCGCCCTAGTTGCGCCCTAGTTGCGCCCTAGTTGCGCCCTAGTTGCGCCCTAGTTGCGCCCTAGTTGCTCCCTAGTTGCGCCTGGTTGCGTCCTAGTTGCGCCCTTGTTGCGTCTTAGTTGTGCCCTAGTTGCGTCCTACTTGCGTCCTACTTGCGCCCTAGTTGCGTCCCACTTACACCCTATTTGCGCCCTTGTTGCACACTAGTTCCGCCCTAGTTGTGCCCTTCTTGTGCCCTTGTTGCACCCTACTTACACCCTATTGGCGCCCTACTTGCCCCCTAGTTACACCTCAGTTGGGGACTAGCTACGCCGTAATTGTGCCCTAGTTGTGCCCTAGTTGCATCTTACTTGCACCGTACTTGCGCCCTAGTTGCACCCTTGTTGCACTCTACTTGCACCCTAGTTGCGCCCTAGTTGCGCCCTAGTTGCACCCTAGTTGCGCCCTAGTTGCGCCCTGGTTGCGCACAAGTTGCAACCTACTTGCGCCCTACTTGCACCCTACTTGCGCCCTAGTTGCGCCTCAGTTGGGGACTAGGTACGTCCTAGTTGTACCCTAGTTGCGCCCTAGTTGCGTCCTACTCGTACCCTATTTGTGCCCTAGTTGCGCCCTCGTTGCGGCCTTGTTGCACCCTAGTTGCGCCCTATTTGCGCTCTAGTTGCGCCCTAGGTGCGTCCTAGTTGCGCCCTAGTTGCGCCCTACTTGCACTCTAGTTGTGCCCTAGTTGTTCCCTACTTGCGCCCTAGTCGCGTCCTAGTTGCACCCTAGTTGCGCACTAGTTGCACCCCAGTTGCGCCCTTGTTGCGCCCTAATTGCGCCCTAGTTGTACACTAGTTGCAACCTAGTTGCGCCCTAGTTGCGCCCTAGTTGCCCCCATTTGCGCCCTAATTGCACCCTAGTTACACCCTAGTTGCGTCCTAGTTGTGCCCTAGTTGCGCCCTAGTTGGGCTCAAGTCGCGCCCTAGTTGCGCCCTAGTCGCGCCCCAGTTGCACCCTAGTTGCACACTAGTTGCACCCTAGTTACACCCTAGTTGCGCCCTAGTTGCGCCACAGTTGTACCCTAGTTGCGCCTTAGTTGCACCCTAGTTTCCCCATAGTTGCGCCCTAGTTGCGCCCGGGCGCCCTGGTTGCGCCATAGTTGCGCCCTACTTGCACCCTAGTTGCATCCTAGTTACGCACTAGTTGCGCCCTAGTTGCATCCTAGTTGCGCCCTAGTTGCGCCCTAGTTACGCCCTACTTGCCCCCTACTAGCGCCTACTTGCGCCCTAGTTGCGCCTCAGTTGGGCACTAGCTACGCCCTAGTTGTCCCCTAGTTTCACCCATACTTGCGTCTTACTGGGTCGGGTCACATAAACCATAGCCGGGTCACAGAAACCAAAGCTGGATCACTGAAACCAAACCCGGGTCATAGAAACCAAAGCCGGGTCAACAAACCAAAGGCGGAGCACAGAAACCAGAGCCCGGTCATAGAAACCAAAGCCGGGGTCACAGAATCCAAAGCCGGGTCACAAAATCCAATACCGGGTCACAGAAACCAAAGCCGGGTCACAGAAACCAAAGCCGGGTCACAGAAACCAAAGCCGAGTCACAGAAACCAAAACCGGGTCACAGAAATCAAAGCCGGGTCACTGAAACCAAAGCTGGGTCACAGAAACCAAAGCGAGGCCACAGAAACCAAAGTAGGGTCAAAGATACCAAAGCCGGGTCACAGAAACCAAAGCCGGGTCACAGAAACCAAACTCGGGTCACAGAAACCAAAGCCGGGACACAGAAACCAAAGCCGGGTCACAGAAACCATAGCCGGGTCACATGAAGCCGGGTCACAGAAGCCAAAGACGGGTCACAGAAACCAAAGCCGGGTCACAGAAACCAATGCCGGGTCACAGGAACCAAAAACGGTCCCATAAACCAAAGCCAGGTCACAGAAACCAAAAGCCGGGTCCAAGAAACCAACGCCGAGTCGTAGAAATCAAAGCTGGATCACAGAAACCAAATCCGGGTTACATAAACCAAAGCTGGGTCACATAAACCAAAGCCGGGTCACAAAAACAAAAGCCGGGTAAAAGAAACCAAAGACGGGTCACTGAAACCAACGCCAGCTCAAAGAAACCACACTGGGTAACCCAAAGCCGGTACACTGAAACCAAAGCTGGACCAAAGAAACCAAAGCTGGGTTAGATAAACCAAAGCCGGGTCAAAGAAACCAAAGCCGGGTCACAAGAACCAAAGCCGGGTCACAGAAACCAAAGCCGGGTAAGATAAACCAACGCCGGGAAATAGAAACCAAAGCCGGGTCACAAAAACCAAAGCCGGGTCACAAAGCCAAAGCCTGGTCACGGAAACCAAGCTGGCTCACAAAAACCAAAGCCGGGTCACAGAAACAAAAACCGGGTCACAGAAACCAAAGCCGGTTCACACAAACCAAAGCCGGGTCACAAAAACCAATGCCGGGTCTCAGAAACCAAAGCCGGGTCACAGAAACGAAAGCCGGGTCACAGAAACCAAAGCCGGGTCACATAAACCAAAGCCGGGTTCAGAAACCAAAGCCGGGTCACAGAAACCAACGCTGGGTCAGAGAGACCAAAGCCGGGTCACACAAAGCCGGGCCACAGAAGCCAAAGCCGGGTCACACAAACGAAAGCCGGGTCACAAAATCCAAAGCCGGGTCACATAAACCAAAGCCGGGTTCAGAAACCAAAGCCGGGTCACAGAAACCAACGCTGGGTCAGAGAGACCAAAGCCGGGTCACACAAAGCCGGGCCACAGAAGCCAAAGCCGGGTCACACAAACGAAAGCCGGGTCACAAAATCCAAAGCCGGGTCACATAAACCAAAGCCGGGTTCAGAAACCAAAGCCGGGTCACAGAAACCAACGCTGGGTCAGAGAGACCAAAGCCGGGTCACACAAAGCCGGGCCACAGAAGCCAAAGCCGGGTCACACAAACGAAAGCCGGGTCACAAAATCCAAAGCCGGGTCACATAAACCAAAGCCGGGTTCAGAAACCAAAGCCGGGTCACAGAAACCAAAGCCGGTTCACATAAACCAACGCCGGGTCACTGTAACCAAAGCCGGGTCACTGTAATCAAAGCCGGGTCACAGAAACCAAAGCTTGGTCATAGAAACCAAAACCGGGTCACAGAAACGAATTCCGGGTCATAGAAACCAAAGACGGGTCACAGAAACCAAAGCTGGGTCAAATGACCAAAGCTGGATAAACCAAAGCCGGATCACAGACACCAAAGCTGGGCCATAGAAACAAAAGCCAGGTCAGAGAAACCAAAGCCGGGTCACATCAACCAAAGCCAGTCTCATAAACCAAAGCCGGTTCACAGAAACCAAAGATGGGTCACAGAAACCAAAGCCGGATCACAGAAACCAAAGCCGGGTCACACAAACGTAGGCCGGGCCTACTTGCGCCCTACTTGCGCCCTACTTGCACCTTAGTTGCACCCTAGTTGCGGCCTATTTGCGCCCTAGTTGCGCCCTAGTTGCGCCCTAGTTGCGCCCTAGTTGCGCCCAAGTTGCGCCCTAGTTGCGCCCTAGTTGCATCCTAGCTGCACCCTAGTTGCACATTTGTTGTGCCCTAGTTGCGCCCTAGTCGCGCCCTAGTCACGTCCTAGTTGTGCCCTAGTTGCACCCTATTTGCACCATAGTTACGCCCTTATTACACCCTACTTGTGTCCTACTGGCACCCTACTTGCGCCCTGGTTGTGCCTTGGTTGGGCACTAGCTACGCCCTCTTAGTGCCCTAGTTACGCCCTAGTTGCGTCCTACTTGCGCCCCATTTGCATCCTAGTTGCGCCTTGGTTGCGTCCTAGTTGCACCCAACTTGTACACTAGTTGCACCCTAGTTGCACCCTAGTTGCGCCATAGTTGTGCCATAGTTGCATCCTAGTTACACCCTAGTTGCGCCCTCGTTGCGCACTCGTTGCACCCTCGTTGTGCCCTCGTTGTGCCCTCATTGCATCCTAGTTACGCCCTAGTTACTCCCAAGTTGCGCCCAAGTTGCGCCCTTGTTGCGCCCTAGTTGCACCCTAGTTGTGCCATTATTGCGCCCTAGTTGCGCCCTAGTTGCACCCTAGTTGCGCCTTAGTTGTGCCCTAGTTGCGCCCTACTTGCACCCTACTTGCGCTCTACTTGCGTCCTAGTTGCGCCCTAGTTGCGCCCTAGTCGCGTCCTAGTTGCGCCCTAGTTGTACCCTAGTTGCGCCCTTCTTGCGTCCTTATTGCACCCTACTGATGCCCTACTGGCGCCCTTCTTGCGCCCTAGTTACACCTTAGTTGGGCACTAGCTACGTCCTAGTTGTGCCCTAGTTGCACCCTAGTTGCATCTTACTTGCGCCCTACTCGCGCCCTAGTTGCACCTAGTTGCGCCCTAATCACGCCCTAGTTTCGGCCTAGTTGCACCCTAGTTGCGTCCTACTGCGTCCTAGTTGCACCCTAGATGCGCCCTAGTTGCGTCCTAGTTGCGCCCTAGTTGCGCCCTAGTTGCGCCCTAGTTGTGCCTAGTTGCGCCCTAGTTGCGCACTAGTTACGCCCTACTTGCACCCTAGTTGCACCCTTTTTGTACCCTAGTTCCGCCGTAGTTGTGCCCTAGTTGCGCCCTAGTTGCGCCCTAGTTGCACACTAGTTGCACCCTACTTGCGCCCTACTTGCGTCCTACTTGTGCCCTAGTTGCGCCTCAGTTGGACACTAGCTATGTCCTAGTTGTACCCTAGTTGCGCCCTAGTTGCGTCCTACTTGTTCCCTACTTACGCCCTAGTTGTGCCTTAGTTACGCCCTAGTTGCGCCCTATTTGTGCTTTAATTACGCCCTAGCTGCGCCCTAGTTGCACCCTAGTTGCACCCTAGTTGTGCAATAGTTACGTCCTAGTTACGCCCTGGTTGCGCCCTATATGCGTCCTAGTTGCGCCCTAGTTGCGCCTTAGTTGTGCCCTAGTCGCGCCCTAGTTGCGCCCTAGTTGCGCCCTAGTTGCGCCCTAGTTGCACCCTATTTGTGCCCTTATTGCACCCTACTTGCGCCCTACCGGCACCCTACTTGCGCCGTAGTTGTGCCTTAGTTTGGTAGCAACTACGCCCTAGTTGTTCCCTAGTTGCGCGCTAGTTGCGTCCTACTTGTGCCCTACTTGCGCGCTAGTTGCGCCTTAGTAGCGCCTTAGTTGCGCCCAACTTGCACCCTAGTTGCACCCTAGTTACGTTCTAGTTGTGCCCTACTTGCGTCCTAGTTGCGCCTTAGTTTCACCCTAGTTGCGCCCAACTTGCACACTAGTTGCACCCTAGTTGCGCCCTAGTTGCGCCCTAGTTGGGCCTAGTTGTGCCATAGTTGCGCCCTACTTGCGTCCATCTTGCGCCCTACTTGAGTCCTAGTTACGCCCTAGTTGCGCCCAACTTGTGCCCTATGTGCATCCTAGTTGCGCCCTAGTTGCACCCTAGTTGCGCCCTTCTTGCGCCCATATTGCACCAAACTTACACCCTACTGGCGCCCTACTTGCGTCCTAGTTGCGCCTGAGTTGGACTCTAGCTACGCCCTAGTTGTGCCCTAGTTGCACCCTAGGTTCATCTTACTTGCGCCCTACTTGCGCCCTAGTTGCACCCTAGTTGCACCATACTTGCACCCTAGTTGCACCCTAGTTGCGCCCTGAGTGCGCGCCCTATTTGCGCACAAGTTGCACCCTACTTGCACCTTACTTGCACCCTACTTGTGCCCTAGTTGCGCTTCACATGGGCACTAGCTACGCCCTACCTGTACCCTGGTTGCACCCTAGTTGCGTCCTACTTGTGTCATATTTGCGCCCTAGTTGCGCCTTAGTTTCGCCCTAGTTACGTCTAGTTGCGCCCTAGGTGCGCCCTAGTTGCGCCCTAGTTGTGCCCTTTTTGTACCCTAGTTGCAACCTAGTTGCGCCCAAGTTGTGCCCTAGTTGTGCCCTAGTTGCCCTCAGTTGCGCCATTGTTATGCCCTAGTTGCGCCCTAGTTGCGCCCTAGTTGCGTCCTAGTTGCGCCCTGGTTGCACCCAAGTCGCGCCCTAGTCGCGCCCTAGTTGCACTTTAGTCGCGCCATATTCGCGTCCTAGTTGCAGCCTAGTTGCGTCCTAGTTGCACCCTAGTTGTGCCCTAGTTGCACCCTAGTTACGCCCTTGTTGCACCCTCGTTGCACCCTCGTTACGCCCTCGTTGCACCATTGTTGCGCTCAAGTAACGTCCTTGTTACGACCTAGTCGTCCCCTACTTGTGCCGTAGTTGCTCCCTACTTGCGCCCTACTTGCTCCCTACTTGCGCTCTAGTTGCACTATTGTTGCGCCCTGGTTGCGCCCTAGTTGTGCCCTAGTTGCGTCCTAGTTGCGCCCTAGTTGCGCCCTAGTTGCGCCCTAGTTGTGCCCTAGTTGCACCTTAGTTGCGCCCTAGTTGCGCCCTAGTTGCGCCCTAGTTGTGCCTAGTCGCGCCCTAGTCGCGCCCTAGTCACAACCTAGTTGCGCCCTAGTTGCGCCCTAGTTGCACCCTGGTTGCGCTCTAGTTGCATCCTATTTGAGCCCTTATTGCACCCTACATGCGCCCTACTGGCACCCTTCTTGCGCCCTAGTTGTGCCTTAGTTGGGCACTAGCTACGCCCTAGTTGTACCCTAATTGCGCACTAGTTGCGTCCTACCTGTGTCCTACTTGCGCGCTAGTTCCGCCTTAGTTGCGCCTTAGTTGCGCCGTAGTTGCGCCTTACTTGCACCCTAGTTGTGTCCAAGTTGCACCCTAGTTGCGTCCTAGTTGCACCCTAGTTGCACCCTAGTTGCGCCCTAGTTGCGGCCTAGTTGCACCCTAGTTGTGCCCTATTTGCACCCTTGTTGCGCCCTTGTTGCACCCTCGTTGCGCCCTCATTGCGCCCTTGTTGCGCCCTCATTGCGCTCAGGTTGCGCCCTAGTTGCACCCTTGTTATGCCCTAGTTGTGCCCCACTTCTGCCGTAGTTGCGTCCTACTTGCGCCCTACTTGCATCCTTCTTGCACTCTAATTGCACCCTCGTTGCGCCCTAGTTGCGCCCTAGTTTCGCCTTAGTTGCGCCCTTTTTGCACCATAGTTGCGTCCTAGTTGCACTATAGTTACGCCCTAGTTGTGCCCTAGTCGCGCCCTAGTCGCGCCCTAGTCACGCCCTAGTTGCGCCCTAGTTGCGCTCTAGTAACACCATATCTGCGCCCTTATTGCACCCTACTTGAGTCCTACTAGCACCCTTCTTGCGCCCTAGTTATGCCATAGTTGGGCACTAGCTACGCCCTAGTTATGCCCTAGTTGCGCTCTAGTTGCGTCCTAGTTGCACCCTAGTTGAGCCCTCGTTGCGTCCTCGTTGCACCCTAGGTGTACCCTCGTTGTGCCCTTGTTGCACCCTAGTTGCGTCATAGTTGCGCTCTAGTTGCGCCCTAGTTGTGTCATAGTTGCGCCCTAGTTGCACCCTAGTTGCGCTCTAGTTGCGCCCTAGTTGCGCCCTAGTTGCGTCCTAGTTGCGCCCTAGTTGCACCCTAGTTGCGACCTAGTTGCGCCCTAGTTCCTCCCTAGCTGCGCCTCAGTTGGGCACTAGCTACGCTCTAGTTGTACCCTTCCTGCGCCCTAGTTGCGTCCTACTTGTGTCCTATTTGCGCCCTAGTTTCGCCTTAGTTGCGCCCTAGTTGCGCCATAGTTGCGCCATAGTTGCGCCGTAGTTGCACCATAGTTGCGGCCTAGTTGCGCCCTAGATGCGCCTTAGTTGTGCCCTAGTCGCATCCTAGTTGCGCCCTAGTTGCGCCCTAGTTACCCCCAGTTGCGCCCTAATTGCGCCCTAGTTGTGTCCTATTTGCGCCCTAGTTGCGCCCTAGTTGTGCCCAAGTCGCGCCCTAGTCGCGCCCTAGTCACGTCCTAGTTGCGCCATAGTTGTGCACTAGTTACACCCTAATTGCGCCCTAGTTGCGCCCTAGTTGCGCCCTTGTTGCACTCTAGTTGCACCCTACTTGCGCCCTAGTTGCGCCCTAGTTACGCTCTAGTTGCGCCCTAGTTGCGTCCTAGTTACGCCCTAGTTGCTCCCTATTTGCGCCTGGTTGTGTCCTAGTTGCGCCCTTGTTGCGTTTTAGTTGTTTCCTAGTTGCGCCCTACTTGCGCCCTACTTGCGCCCTACTTGCGCCCTAGTTGCGCCCTACTTGCACCCTGGTTGCGCCCTAGTTGCACCCTAGTTGCACCCTGGTTGCGCTCTTCTTGCGCCCTTATTGCCCCCTACTTACACCCTATTGGCGCCCTACATGCCCCCTAGTTACGCCTCAGTTGGGGACTAGCTACGCCCTAATAGTGCCCTAGTTGCGCCCTAGTTGCGTCTTACTTGGACCGTACTTGCGCCCTAGTTGCACCCTAGTTGCGCTCTACTTGCACCCTAGTTGCGCCCTAGTTGCGCCCTAGTTACGTCCTAGTTTCACCCTAGTTGCGCCCTGGTTGCGCACAAGTTGCAACATACTTGCGCCTTACTTGCACCCTACTTGTGCCCTAGTTACGCCTCAGTTGGGGACTAGCTACGTCCTAGTTGTACCCTAGTTGCACCCTAGTTGCGTCCTACTTGTACCCTATTTGTGCCCTAGTTGCGCCCTCATTGCGCCCTTGTTGCGCCCTAGTTGCGTCCAAGTTGCGCTCTTGTTGCGCCCTAGTTGCGTTCTAGTTGCGCCCTAGTTGTGCCCTAGTTGCGCTCTAGTTGTGCCCTAGTTGTGCCCTACTTGCGCCCTACCTTCGCCCTAGTTGCGCCCTGCTTGCACCCTAGTTGCGTCCCAGTTGCGCCTTAGTTGCGCCATAGTTGCGCCTCAGTTGGGCACTAGCTACGCCCCAGTTGTACCCCACTTGCGCCCTATTTGCGTCCTACTTGTGCCCTATTTGCGCCCTAGTTGCGCCTTAGTTGAGCCCTAGTTGCGTCCTAGTTGCGCCCTAGTTACGCCCTAGTTGCACCCATGTTGCGCCCTAGTTGCGCCCTAGTTGCGCCCTAGTTGCGCCCTAGTTGCGCCTTAGTTGAGCCCTAGTTGCGTCCTAGTTGCGCCCTAGTTACGCCCTAGTTGCACCCATGTTGCGCCCTAGTTGCGCCCTAGTTGCGCCCTAGTTGCACCCTAGTTGCGCCCTATTTGCCCTCAGTTGCGCCCTAATTACGCCCTAGTTGCGTCCTAGTTGCGCCCTAGTTGCGTCATAGTTGCGCCCAAGTCGCGCCATAGTTGCGCCCTAGTTGCACCCTAGTTGCGCACTAGTCGCACCCTAGTTGCGCCCTTGTTGCGCCATAATTACGCCCTAGTTGTGCCCTAGTTGTGCCCTAGTTGCAACCTAGGTGTGCCCTAGTTGCCCCCAGTTGGGCCCTAATTGCGTCCTAGTTGCGCCCTTGTTGTGCACTAGTTGTGCCCTAGTTGCACCCTAGTTGGGCCCAAGTCGCGCTCTAGTCGCGCCCTAGTCCCGCCCTAGTTGTGCCCTAGTTGCGCACTAGTTACACCCTAGTTGCACCCTAGTTGCGTCCTAGTTGCGCCCTAGTTGTACCCTAGTTGCGTCCTAGTTGTCCCTTAGTTGCGCCCTACTTTCCCCCTAGTTGCGCCCTAGTTGCGCCCGGGCGCCCTAGTTGCGCCCTAGTTACACCCTACTTGCACCCTATTTGCACCCTAGTTACGCACTACTTGCGCCCTAGTTGCGTCCTAGCTGCACCCTAGTTGCGCCCTAGTTGCGCCCTACTTGCGCCCTACTGGCACCTACTTGTACCCTAGTTGCGCCTCAGTTGGGCACTAGCTACGCCCTAGTTGTCCCCTAGTTGCGCCCTTACTTGCGACTTACTTACGCCCTAGTTGCGCCTTAGTTGCGCCCTAGTTGTACCCAAATTGCAGACTAGTTGCACCATAGTTGCGCCCTAGTTGCGCCATATTTGCGCCCTAGTTGCACCCTAGTTGCACCCTAGTTGCGCCCTAGTTGCGCCCTCGTTGCGCCCTTGTTGTGCCCTAGTTACACCCTAGTTGCGTCCGAGTTTCGCCCTAGTTGCGCCCTAGTTACACCCAGTTACGCCCTAATTGCGCCCTACTTACGCGCTAGTTGCGTCCTAGTTGCGCTCTAGTTGCGCCCTAGTTGTGCCATAGTTTCGCCCTAGTTGCGCCCCAGTTGCACCCTAGTTGCGTCCTAGTTGCGCCCTAGTTGTGTCTGAGTTGCACCCTAGTTGCGCCCTTATTGCACCGTAGTTACACCCTATTGGCGTCCTACTTTTGCCCTAGCTGCGCCCTAGTTGCGCACTAGCTACGCGGTAGTTATGCCCTAGTCATAGAAACCAACGCCGGATCACATAAACAATAGCCGGATCACAGAAACCAAAGCCGGGTCACATGAACCAAAGCCGGGTCAAAGAAACGAAAGCCGGTCACAGAAACCAAAGCCGGATCATTGAAACCAAGGCCGGGTCACAGAAACCAAAGCCGGGTCAACAAACCAAAGCCGGAGCACAGAAGCCAAAGCAAGGTCATAAAAACCAAATCCGGGTCACAGAAACCAAAGCCGGGTCACAGAATCCAACGCCGGATCACAGAAACCAATGCCGGGCCACAGCAAGCAAAGCCAGGTCACAGAACCAAAGCCGGGTCACAGAAACCAAAGCAGGGTCACAAAAACCAAGCCGGGTCACAGTAACCAGATCCGGCTCACAGAAACAAAAGCCAGGTCAAAGAAACCAAAGCCGGGTCACAAAAACCAGAGTCGGGTCACATAAACCAAAGCCGGGTCACAGAAACCAAAGGCGGGTCACAGAAACCAAAGCCGAGTCAGAGAAACCAAAGCCGGGTCACAGAAACCAAAGCTGGGTCACACAAACCAAAGCCGGGTCACATAAACCAAAGCCAGGTCACATAAACCAAAGCCCAGTCACAGAAACCAAAGCCGGGTCACAGCAACCAAAGTCGGATTACAGAAACCAATGCCTGGTCACAGCCACCAAAGCTGGGTCACAGAATCCAATGCCGGGTCACAGAATCCAATGCCGGGTCACATAAACCAAAGCCGGGTCACAGAAACCAAAGCCGGGTCACAAAAACCAAAACCAGGTCACAAAAATCAAAGCCGGGTCACAGAAACCAACGTTGGGTCACAGAAACCAAACCCATGCCACAGGAACCAAAGCCGGGTCACGGAAACCAATGCGAGGTCACAGAAACCAAAACTGGGTCACAAAATCCAAAGCCAGGTCATAGAAACCAAAGCCGGGTCACAAAAACCAGAGCCGGGTCACAAAAACCAAAGCCGGGTCACAAAAACCAAAGCCGGGACGCTGGGTCAGAGAGACCAAAGCCGGGTCACACAAAGCTCACAAAAACCAAAGCCGGGTCACAGAAACCAAAGCCGGGTCACAAAAACCAGAGCCGGGTCACAAAAACCAAAGCCGGGTCACAAAAACCAAAGCCGGGTCACAAAACCAAAGCCAGGTCATAGAAACCAAAGCCGGGTCATGGAAACCAAAGCCGGGTCAGAGAAACCAAATCCGGGTCACAGAAACAAAAGCCGGGTCACAGAAACCGAATTTGGGTCACCGAAACCAAAGCCGGATCACAGAAACCAAATCCGGGTCACGGAAACCAAAGCTGGGTAACAGAAGCCAAAACCGGGTCAGAGAAACCAAAGCAGGGTCACAGAAACCAAAGCAGGGTCACAGAAACCAAAGCCAGGTCACAGAAACCAAAGCCGGGTCACATAAACCAAAGCCGGTCACAAAACCCAAAGCTGGGTCGCAGAAACCAAAGCCGTGTCACAGAAACCAAAGCCGGGTTACAAAAACCAAAGCCGGGTCACAGACACCAAAGCCAGGTCACAGAAACCAAAGCCGGGTCACAAAAACCAAAGCCGGATCATATAAACCAAAGCGGGGTCACATAAACCTAAGCCGGGTCACATAAACCTAAGCCAAGTCACATAAACCAAAGCCCGATCCCATAAACCAAAGCCGGGTCACATAAACCAAAGCCTGGCCACAGAAACCAAAGGCGGGTCACATAAACCAAAGTCGGGTCAAATAAACAAAAGCCGGGTCACAGCAACCAAAGCCGGGTCACAGAAACCGAAGCCGAGTCACATAAAACAAAGCCGGGTCACAGAAAGTAAAGCTGAGTCACACAAAACAAAGCAGAGTCACAAAAACCAAAGCCATGTCAGAGAAGTGAAAGCCGGGTCACAGAAACCAAGGCTGGTTCACATAAACCAAAGCCGGATAACAGAAACCAAAGTCGGGTCACAGAAACCAAAGCCGGTTCACAAAAACCAATGCCAAGTCACATAAACCAAAGCCGGGTCACAGAAACCAAAGCCGTGTCACATAAACCAAAGGCGGGTCACAGAAACCAAAGCCGGGTCACAGAAACCAAAGCCGGGTCACAGGAACCAAAGCCGGATCACTGAAACCAAAGCCGGGTCATATAAACCAAAGCCGGGTCAACAAACCAAAGCTGGAGCACAGAAAACAAAGCCTGGTCATATAAACCAAAGCCGGGTCACAGAAACCAAAGCCGGGTCACAGAATCCAAAGCCGGATCACATAAACCAAAGCCGGGTCACAGCAACCAAAGCCAGGTCACAGAACCAGAGCCGGGTCACAGAAACCAATACTACGTCACATAAACCAAAGCGATGTCACAAAAACCAAGCCGGGTCACAGTAACCAAAGCCGGCTCACAGAAACAGAAGCCAGGTCAAAGAAACCAAAGCCGGGTCACAAAAACTAAAGCCGGGTCACAGAAACCAAAGCCGGGTTACATAAACCAAAGCCGGGTCAGAGAAACCAAAGCCGGGTCACATAAACCAAAGCTGGGTCACACAAACCAAAGCCGGTTCACATAAACCAAAGCCCGGTCACAGAAACCAAAGCCGAGTCACTGCATTCAAAGCCGGGTCACAGCAACCAAAGTCGGGTTACAGAAACCAGTGCCGGGTCACAGAAACCAAAGCTGGGTCACATAAACCAAAGCTGGGTCACATAAACCAATGCCGGGTCACAGAAACCAAAGCCGGTTCACAGAAATCAAAGCCAGATCACAGATACCAAAGATGGGTCACTGAAACCAAAGCCGGGTCACAACAACCAAAGCCAGGTCAGAGAAACGAAAGCCGGGTCATGGAAACCAAAGACGGGTCACAGAACTCAAAGCCGGGTCACAGAAACCAGAGCCAAGTCACAGAAACCAAAGCCGGGTCACAGAGACCAAAGCCGGGTCACAGAAACCAAAGCCGGGTCATAGAAACCAAAACCGGGTCACAAAAACCAAAGTCGGGTCACAAAACCAAAGCCCGGTCAACAAACCAAAACCAGAGCATAGAAACCAAAGCCCGGTCATAGAAACCAAAGCCGGGTCACAGAAACCAAAGCCGGGTCATATAATCCAAATTCAGATCACTGAAACCAAAGCCGGGTCACAACAACCAAAGCCAGGTCACAGAACCAAAGCCGGGTCACTGAAACCAAGGCCAGGTCACAGAAACCAAAGCGGGGTCACCAAAACCAAACCCGGGTCACAGTTTCCAATACCGGCCCACAGAAGCAAAAGCTCAGTCAAAGAAACCAAAGCCGGGTCACAGAAACCAAAGCCTGGTCACAGAAACCAGAACCGGGTCCAAGAAACCAAAGCTGGGTCACAGAACCCAAAGCTGGGTCACAAAACCCATAGCCGGGTCGGAGAAACCAAAGCTGGGTCACTGAAACCAAAGCTGGGTCACATAAACCAAAGCCGGGTCACACAAAGCCGGGTCGTAGAAGCCAA
This sequence comes from Penium margaritaceum, assembly GCA_023375785.1. NCBI lineage: Eukaryota > Viridiplantae > Streptophyta > Zygnematophyceae > Desmidiales > Peniaceae > Penium > Penium margaritaceum. The sequence goes on along the minus strand of SZWC01017886.1, from coordinate 1,854 downwards.
AGCCGGGTCACACAAACAAAAACCGGGTCACAAAAACCAAAGCCGGGTTACTGAAACCCAAGCCGGGTCCATGAAACCAAAGCCGGGTTACTGAAACCAAAGCCGGGTCACAGAAACCAAAGCCGGGTCACTGAAACCAAAGCTGGGTCACATAAACCAAAGCCGGGTCACACAAAGCCGGGTCGTAGAAGCCAAAGCCGGGTCACACAAACAAAAACCGGGTCACAAAAACCAAAGCCGGGTTACTGAAACCCAAGCCGGGTCCATGAAACCAAAGCCGGGTTACTGAAACCAAAGCCGGGTCACAGAAACCAACGTCGGGTCTCATAAACCAAAGCCGGGTCACATAAACCAAAGCCAGGTCACATAAACCAAAGCCGGGTCATAGAAACCAAAGCCGGGTCACATAAACAAAAGCCGGGTCATAGAAACCAAAGACGGGTCGCAGAAACCAACGTGTTAAAGAAACCAAAGCTGGATTAACCAAAGCCGGATCACAGAAACCAAAGCTGGGCCACATAAACGAAAGCCGGGTCAGAGAAACCAAAGCCGGGTCACAAAAAGCAAAGCCGGGTCACATCAACCAAAGCTGGGTCATAGACACCAAAGCTGGATCAGAGAAACCAAAGCCGGGTCACATAAACCAATGTCGGGTCACACAAACGTAGGCCGGGCCTACTTGCGACCTACTTGCGCCCTACTTGCGCCCTAGTTGCACCCTATTTGCGCCCTAGTTGTGCCCTAGTTGTGCCCTACTTGCGCCCTAGTTGCACCCTAGTTGCGCCATAGTCGCGGCCTAGTTACGCCATAGTTGCGCCCTAGTTGCATCATAGTTGCGCCCTAGTTGCGCCATAGTTACGCCCCAGTTGCGCCGTAGTCGCGCCCTAGTCGCGCCCTAGTTGCGCCCTAGTTGCACCCTACTTGCGCCTCAGTTGCACCCGATTTATGCCCTTATTGCACCCTACTTGCGCTCTACTGGCACCCTACTTGTGCCCTAGTTGTGCCTTGGTTGGGCACTAGCTACGCCCTAGTTGTGCCCTAGTTGCGCCCTAGTTGCGTCCTACTTGTGCCCTACTTGTGTGCTTGTTGCGCCTTAGTTGCACCTTAGTTGCGCCCAACTTGCACACAAGTTGCACCGTAGTTGCGCCCTAGTTGCACCCTAATTGTGCCTAGTTGCGCCTTAGTTGCGCCTTAGTTGCGCACCGGTTGCACCCTAGTTGCACCCTAGTTGCGCCCTAGTTGCGCCCTGGTTGCGCCCCGGTTGCCACCTAGTTGCGCCCTAGTTGCGCCCAAGTCGCACCCTAGTCGTGCCCTAGTCGTACCCTAGTTGCGCCATAGTTGCGCCCTAGTTGCACCCTTGCTGCGCCCTAGTTGCGCCCTAGTTGCAACCTAGTTGCGCCATACTTGCATCCTAGTTGCACCCTTCTTGCGCCCTACTGGCGCCTATTTGCACCCTAGTTGCGCCTAAGTTGGGCACTAGCTACGTCCTAGTTGTACCCTAGTTGCACCCTAGTTGCGTCTTACTTGCGCCCTACTTGCGCCCTAGTTGCACCCTAGTTATACCCCAGTTGCACCCTAGTTGCACCTTAGTTGCGCCCTAGTTGCGCCCTAGTTGCACCATAGTTACGCCCTAGTTGCGCCCTAATTGCGCCCTGGTTACACCCTGGTTGCGCACTAGTTTCGCCCTAGTTGCGCCCTAGCTGCGCCCTAGTTGCGTCCTAGTTGCGCCCTAGTTGCGACCTAGTTGTGTCCAGATTGTGCCCTAGTTGCGCCCTAGTTGCACCCTAGTTACACCCTAGTTGCGCCCTTGTTGCGCCCTAGTTGCGCACTAGTTGTGCCATAGCTGCGCCCTAG
>SZWC01017885.1:27402-47460 GCA_023375785.1 Penium margaritaceum | reverse complement strand
AACAACGGCTTGCTACCTCTTGAACCTCACACCAGCGACCGCCTTGCGGAAGCGTGGAAAGGAGCAAGACAAGCAGCTGAAGACCCCACAGGAAGCATGGTCGGGAAAGAAACCTAACGCATCTCATATGAAGGTGTTCGGGTCAACTACATGGGTGAAGATCCAGTCGGGAGAAGGTGGAGGCAAGCTCGATGCACGCTCCAAGAAGTGCATCATGGTTGGGTACGACACGTCACACAAAGCCTATCGGCTTTGAAACCAGGCAAGAGGCAAGCTCATTAGGAGCCGCGACGTCGTGTTTGATGAACGCACCCTTGGAAAGGGAGAGCTGCTGGACCCGACCCTCACTCCCAAAGCAGGAGAGTGGATAGTGTTACTTGTGTCCGGAGACCATGCACCCGACAACTGGCTCGCCTTGCCAGGTGGTGGGAATGGGAGAGTGGCTGCGGAGGATGATGCAGCATCTGACATGGACGCGGATACCGAGCCGTCCAAGGCTTCCGAGTCTGACTTGGAGTCTGACGACTCTTCTGACGACAACAACGACGACAAACCACCACCTGTTGAAGCACCAGCACCAAAGCAAGAAGTCGCACCACTACCCCGGCGCAGTTTGTGACCAAAGAGAGCACCTTTGCGGTATGAGGATGATTGGACCGGCCTTAGCTGGTCGTGCATGGCTCAGGGAGAGCCATCCACAGTGGCAAAGGCCATGAATGGCCCAGATGCGGCCAAGTGGACGGAGGCAGTGGATAGCGAGCTCGCATCCATTGCCGAGAACGGCACGTGGGTCCTGGTGGATAGACCCGACAAGGCCCACGTCGTGGGATCCAAGTGGTTCCTCCGAGTGAAAAATAAGCAAGACGGCAACATCGACAGGTTCAAGGCAAGGGTAGTCGCTAAGGGGTTCTCTCAACGCCCGGGCTCCGAGTACGATGAGATGTTTGCGCCCTTCGTGACCCTTGCCTCCATCCGCTCTCTCCTTGGCATTGCTGCCGCAAAGAACTTGGAGATGCACCAGATGGACGTCAAGACAGCTTTCCTTTATGGGAAGCATGACAAGGAAGTGCTGATGGAGGTGCCCGAAGGAGTCAAGCTCCCAAGGGCAAGGTGTGCAAGTTGGTAAAAGCGCTCTACGGGCTGAAACAGGCCCCAAGGATGTGGTACAAAGAGATGGATGGTTTCATGACCGGCCTCTCTTTTCGCATTGCCAGAATGACCCGAGCATGTACTTGCGCAATGATGGGAGAGGGCGGATGCTGGTTGCGATGTATGTGGATGATCTGATCATCTGCTCGTCTTCGGTCGAGCTACTGGATGGGTTGAAGTCTGACATCAGCAAAAGGTTCAAGATGAAGGACATGGGTCCTCTCGAGTACTACCTTGGGATTGCCATCCACCGCAACCGAGTAGCAGGCACCATCGAACTCAACCAAACCAATTACATTGGTGAGGTGCTGAAGCGCTATCACATAGAAGACTACAAACCTGTCAGCACCCCAATGACGACCGACACAAAGCTGAAGGCCTCCATGTCGCCAAGCAAGAAAGAAGAACAAAGGGAGATGCAAGACATCCCCTACCAGTGCGCCGTGGGTAGCATCATGTACGCCATGGTAGGGACTCGTCTGGACATCTGCTATGCAGTAGGACAAGTGAGCAGATTTGTGGCCAACCATGGGCCACAACATTGGCAGGCAGTCAAGCGCATCTTGCGCTACCTACAGAAGACATGTCACATGGGCCTCATCCTTGGAGGCCAAGAAAGAACGGACCCCCTTCGTCTGAAATGCTACACCAACGCTGAGTGGGGAGGAAATCTTGACGATAGGAAATTCACCTCTGGATACGTGTGTATCTTGAATGGCGCTGCCATCTCATGGGCAAACAGGAAGGAAGATTGTGTTTCTGTGTCCACGGCTGAGGCAGAGTAAGTTGCTTTGTCTAAGGTGTGCAAGGAGACTCAATGGCTCCGCACCGTGCTTGGCGAAATGAAAGTGCCACAGAAAGACACCACGATCGTACACGTGGAGAACATGAGCACCATCTCGATGACTGAAGACGAGATCATCTCCCGGCGAATGAAGCACATCGACATACGTTACCACTACTCACGTGACTTGATCATGAAGAACGTGGTGGACTTGCAGTACTGCGGGACAAAGAGCATGCTTGCTGACTGCATGACCAGGGCGCTGGACAGCGACTTGCATTATGCAGGCATTCGTGGATTCGGCATGAGGAGTGCGGCAGAGGAAGGGTGAGCTCCAAGACATTGATGGAGCCAAGCAAGAGACAGATGGACAGAGGTGCAAGGGAGAGATTTGTTGGAATAGTGTGCACCTTGTCCACTGCCTAGCTGGCTAGCTACACATACAGACGAGGCATGCACTGCTCTATGGAGTATGTCCCCTTGGTCTGTTGTGAGATGGGCCAGGAATGCACTGCCCATAATGGGTATGTCCCTTGTGGCTCATCACAGGAACCATACCTTTTTTGGCTTGGTTGATTAGGCACCGGAGTCTCAAACCAGAGGTCGCGGGCTCAAACCTCGCGATGGCCGCAATTGTCTTTGTGGCCAAAACTGGGACAGGAAGCTTCTAGGAAGCTTACTAGAGCCTGCCTTGAGGATGACACTTGGCGGTCTAAGGACGCGCCAAGTAGGAATGTAGGATGAGGTTGGCTCCAATGGAGCCACTACAAGCAGAAGCTTTAGCAAAGCTCTGCAAGTATAACAGCCTATACCTTGCATGCATCCATTTACAGTTCTTGCCTTTGAGACTCCTCACAGAGTGTCCAACCAAAGGTAGACACTAAAGACCAACATGCGGACTTTGTGAGGTTGCAAACCAAATGAACCTAAAGTGTAAATCCCTCGTTTGAGGGTGATATGATATATTGNAACCTCGCGATGGCCGCAATTGTCTTTGTGGCCAAAACTGGGACAGGAAGCTTCTAGGAAGCTTACTAGAGCCTGCCTTGAGGATGACACTTGGCGGTCTAAGGACGCGCCAAGTAGGAATGTAGGATGAGGTTGGCTCCAATGGAGCCACTACAAGCAGAAGCTTTAGCAAAGCTCTGCAAGTATAACAGCCTATACCTTGCATGCATCCATTTACAGTTCTTGCCTTTGAGACTCCTCACAGAGTGTCCAACCAAACGTAGACACTAAAGACCAACATGCGGACTTTGTGAGGTTGCAAACCAAATGAACCTAAAGTGTAAATCCCTCGTTCGAGGGTGATATGATATATTGGTTGCAATGCCAAGAGCGGTTGGCGGCCTCCCATGTCAGGACCTGTTTTATAGACCGTTGCTATCTGGCGTATTGACACCGGTGACTCAGTGATCTCGGAGACTACCATCACCGCCGCCTCTTTCTCCGTGCATCCCCTTTTTTCTGCCCCTTTGCGGACGGCTGCTATGGCAGCTTCTCCCAAGACAGGCCGCAGTGAGGCCGGCACCATTTCCGCTGGCATCTAAACTTTCCGGAAGACTGCCATGAGGAGGTCCGTTGCTTGCGTAGCCTCCCGCTGGGCTTGCGCTAACTGCTCCGGGATAACGCTGGGGCTGGAGCCTTCATGTGTGCGAGGCTGCTTCTCCTTCCGTGGCTCCGTGACCGCTGCCTCTTCTGCCTTCCTCTTTCCTTTCAGAGCCGGAGTGGTCTCCTCCTGGACAGTCTGCCTCGGCTCTTCACTTCGGCCGGTGTCTACCGCCGGTGCTGTTGTTCTGGTCTGGCTTGGCGTTGCTGCTGCCTTTCGCCCCACTGCCGCCGCTCGGGCCTGGAGTTTTGCCTTTCGCCGAAGGGCGCCAGTGGATGGCTCCGGGCGGTGGCACTTGGCACCAGCGTTGTACCTCTTCCCCATTTTCTTTTCTTCTTATGCTGCTACCTGCCTCGCCGCTACTTTGGCTATTGTCCTTTCCCTTGCTACCGCTGTGCTACCTGCCCCTACTCCGGCCGCCTCCGCAGCTGCCTGTGTTCCTGTTGCTACTTGTTCCTTCGTGGTTGCTGCTCCTGTTGCCTCCTCTATCGCTGCTACCGTTGCTTTTGCTATCGCTACTACTACCTCTTTTTCTTCTATCGTTGCCTCTGCTGCCGCCGCTGCTGCTAGCTTTGCTTCCGCCACTGCTGCTGATGCTCCTGCTTCCCCCATAATTTCCCTTAGAAGCTCCTCCGCAGCTTCCGTATCTGCTTTAGCCGCCTTCTTGCTCCTTGGCCAATCGGGCCTCTATCACCGCGGTCTTTGCGGCCGCCCGATCTACTTCGGCTGCCTCCTCCTCCCATTCTTTCCGCAGGCGTTCTTTCATCTGCTGCAACTGAGGGGTGGGTTGGGTGTTTTCACGAGCCTCTTCCACCTCCGCATCCCTTCTGCTCTTATCTTCTTGGCATACTTTTGCCGCCTCCTTGGCCCACTGTCGCACCTCTTCTTGCTTGAGACGCAGTCCCTTTTCTCACACCACGGTCCAGTGTGCTTCCGCAACGGCTGTCGCCACCTTGGTGCGTTTCACATTCTGGAGCGTCAGTGTCCATCACTTTTCCATGGCCTCCATCCAGCGTCCCTCAGGCACGTGAGTGTCAGCAAGCCGCGATCTCTCCTCTTGCGGGTACTGAACACTCCACCTGGCGTAAACAAGGTTGAGGAAGTATCCCCACGTCCACTCATCTGCCGTGGATCTTCGTCTCGGTGCCTTTGCCGATCCGGGTGCCTGGTCGTTCACGTGGTACAAAATGAGGGCTACGGCCCTCTCTTGGAGCAAATGCACGTAACATCTCTCCGGACTTCTCCACTGGTCCCTCCGCACCCTGTTCCACCATACTCGAGCGACCTCTAGTGATGGGTCCGCCCGCTCGGTGTCCACTAGTTCCGCGACGCCTGTCATGTCACTGGCCATCCATGGCTTGATGCTCAGGCTATCCCGCAACGACAAGACAAGGCGCTCTACGCCCGCTGTCTCCAGCAGAAGCACCTCCCTCTCGTGCAATCCAAGGGCTAGCACCCTCGTTGCTGCTCCCTTAGCACCACCTGCCACATTTTGCCAAACAGTGAATTCTCGAACTCCGCGCGGATCACTTCTAGAATCTCTGTCAGCAGTTGGAGCATGATGCTGCTCACTACTTCAAGTAGTATGGCTTCCTTGGGCTGCTCCCCGCTATCCCCCAAGCTTTCTTCAAGGTGCGGTCTTGCCCCTTCCATCACCGTTCGTGTACCCAGCAGGGGACGTGCGGCTTCTCGAGTTGGACTACCGAGCAAGGACGGTGGTGAGTGAGAGAGCGCCGTCGTAGCTGGGGAGGGGACTGGGGTAATCATTGCCTTGGCCCCATCTCACGGGCTTGGTGTCGGTGTAGCGGTTGTTCTTGCCGCTGCTTGCGTTGCTCCGGCCATGGGCTCCATGTGCCTGAGGATCTGCGTTGGTGGTGTGCTTGTGGCCGGGCCCTTTCGCGATGGGCCTGGTGACTTGGTCGTAGGCGGCGTGGCCCGTGCTGCTGTTCCTTCCGCGGGGCTGGACCGAGATGGGGTTGCCACTACCGGCATTGTGGTCTGTGTCAGGGTCGTTCCTGCGGCGCGGCTGGGCCGCGGTGAGGCCACAGCCGCTGCTGGCGTGGCCGTCACCGGTGTTGGCGGTGTTCTTGTCATAGAGCCAGGTCGGGACACGCCTGTTGCAGCCGTGTGCGGTACTGGTGTCCTTACAGGCGGAGTCCTTGTCGTGGGACTCGGCCGCGGTAGAGCCACTGTCCCCGTTGGTGGTGTTGGTGTCCATGCCGGGTGGTGTCCCGCGCCCGCCTTAAGAGCAGGGTGGTGTACCTGTCGTCGGGAGGATCCACCTTCCCGTGACAAAGGTGTGGATTGCATGCCTTGGTTGCGTACCATGTCGGATGTTCCGCGGGCGAGAGCCCAGCTGGGCGTTATTCGTCGAGTGTATCGAGTGCCGGTGAGAGTTGAGTCGAAGGTGGAGAAGACTGTGTGGGGGGATGGTTGATGCGATGTAAAGAGTGGAATGAACGATCAAATGCCGGAACTCAAAATGAGACTGAGAATGCCTGCGCCGATCAATATATCCACTTGGCACGGCGCGAGCCAGTCTGCCGCGAGCAGGATGTCATATGTGCAGACGTCGCTAACCTGAACAGTGTGTACCACATGTACATTTTCCACCTGCATGGGGAGGCCCGCGATCTGTCCGAGCGGCTCCTCGATGTCCCCGGTGGAGATAGAGAAGCGGAGTCGAGTAGGCTGGATGGGGTGTTGCATGTGGAGCGAGCGAATCATCCGGAGCGCAACCGAGGTGTGTGTGGCACCGGTGTCCACGATGGCCACGAACTTGCGTCCATATATCCACACATAACACCACGCCACGTGGACCTCGGAGGGTGCGGGCGGTCCGGGGGTGAGGGCTGCGGGTGACCAGGTGTGTGTGGCACGTACGGCGGTACCGCGCACACTAGAGTGAGTGAGGAGGATGCTTCGGGATAGCAGGTGGATGCCGGTCATGCTGTCTCGCATGCATGAGAGGCGGACGCCAAGAGGGGAAAGGGAGGTATTGTGAGTGGTGAAGAGGATGCGGAGACTGTCTGCAGATTCAGGGGAGTGAAGAAGGATGTCTACCAGAGTGAGGGGATGGCGGTTGTCAAGGAGTGGTGTGGCGGGAGCATGAGAGTGCGGGTTGCTCGACGGGCAAGTCGGTGGTGTAGCAGCGGACGGTCGCAAGGTTCGCGGGGGTGCATGTCGTGGGGGAAGATGGAGTGCAATTTCCTCCAACGTCCAACCGCGAATAGTGGGGTTGTACCTGCGAGCAAGCTATAGGACAGACATGGAGAGGGCTGGTAGGGTCTCCACAAGGTCCAACTGCGCGGCGGGGTCAAATTCATTCAGGAGTTGCAAGGAAACCTCCTGTTCCTCCTCATCGAATTCTCGTGCCGCTCCCTCGCATTGTGCTTCAGTGGTTGGAGGTGGTTCCCCGACCTCAGGGATAGGCTCCGCAGCATGCGGAGTTGCCTGGTCAGGTTNTGTGAGTGGTGAAGAGGATGCGGAGACTGTCTGCAGATTCAGGGGAGTGAAGAAGGATGTCTACCAGAGTGAGGGGATGGCGGTTGTCAAGGAGTGGTGTGGCGGGAGCATGAGAGTGCGGGTTGCTCGACGGGCAAGTCGGTGGTGTAGCAGCGGACGGTCGCAAGGTTCGCGGGGGTGCATGTCGTGGGGGAAGATGGAGTGCAATTTCCTCCAACGTCCAACCGCGAATAGTGGGGTTGTACCTGCGAGCAAGCTATAGGACAGACATGGAGAGGGCTGGTAGGGTCTCCACGAGGTCCAACTGCGCGGCGGGGTCAAATTCATTCAGGAGTTGCAAGGCAACCTCCTGTTCCTCCTCATCAAATTCTCGTGCCGCTCCCTCGCATTGTGCTTCAGTGGTTGGAGGTGGTTTCCCGACCTCAGGGATAGGCTCCGCAGCATGCGGAGTTGCCTGGTCAGGTTCTGGCCAGCCAGGGCGCAGAAGTCAACTAAGGGCATCCGCGTTGCGGTTGGCAACCGCAGGCCCGTACTTGATCTTCATGTTGTAGCCTTGCAGGAGGAGTGCCCATTTGGCGAGGATGCCTTCATGGTTCTGAGTGGTGAGGATCCATTGGAGGGCCTGGTGGTCCGTGAAAACCGTGAATGGCTTGCCATTCTTTATGTAATCGCGGAAGTGTTGGAGTGCCCAAAGGACAGCCAAGTATTCGCCCTTAACCGGCGGACACTTCCGCTCCCTTTCAGTGAGGGGACAACTAGCGTAGGCAATCACCTTCTGGGTGGATTCTTGCACCGTCTGGGATAGGATAGCGCCTAGCCAGTCCTGCGACCAATCAGTGGTGATGGAGAATGGGAGGTTGAAGTCGGGGAACTTGAGCATGGGTGAGGTAACCAGGCGGTGCTTGATTTCCTTCCAAGCGTCCGCGCATTCTGATGTCCAGTCAAACGGCACATCCTGGTGTGTCAACTCCTGGAGCGGCTTGATGATGCATGCGTGGTCACGGACAAACTTCCTATAGAAGGAGACAAAGCCCATGAAGATCTTGACTTATCCCGCGGAAGTGGGCTGGCGCCATTCTTGTACTGCTGCGATCTTCTCTGGGTCAGTCTTGATGCCGTCTGCACTCATCACGAAGCCGAGGAACTCCATTTCTGCAGCTCCGATAGAGCACTTGGCTGCCTTGAGGTTCACGGAGGGCAGCAAAGACAGCGGCCAGGGAGGAGAACAACTCCTCAAAGGTGTGGGCCGCAACCATGATATCGTCAATGTAGCAACTGATGTTGGGAATGCCGCGGAGGGTGGAGTCCATGACCTGCTGAAATATTACGCTAGCGTTGCGGAGTCGAAAGTGCATACGTGTGAACGCGTATAGTCCTTATGGTATCACAAACACAGTTTTGGCGATGGAGTCCGGGTCCATGGGGACAACATGGAAGGCAGCCTTTACTTCGAGCTTTGCGAACCATCCGCGACCCTGCTGGCGCTCCTGTATGTCGACAATTTGTGGCATGGGGTACGCATCCTCCTCGGTTTCACGGCTGAGGTCGCCGAAGTCAATGCAAAATTGCTTGGACCCGTCTGGTTTCCCCACTATGACCAAATTGGCACACCAGGGGCTGACGATTAGGACAATCACCCCTTGCGCCTTGAGCTCCACGCAGCCCTCTGTGATAGTCTTTTCCTGTTCTGGGAGGATGCGCCGCACCTTCTGTTTTGTGGGCATGGAGTCTCCCGTGGAGATAACGTGGAAGGCTTCCACGGCCCCCACATTAACCGTGGACCCAGTGAAGATGTCCGCGAATGCGTCCATCAGGTCACAGAAATCCTGCTTTTGTGCGGGAGAAAGTCGTGAGTGGAGCATGTGATCCCATCGCAATGGTGGTGATGGTGCTGTTTTGCGGAGTGGATAGAACTCCTCCTCTTCCTCGAGTGGATGGCCATCTCCTAGGACTCGTTCTCCCCTATGCCACAGCCCTAGGAGGTTGGTCTGCACTTTGGGCTTGGTTGACTGCTCCGCGAGTTCCTGCCATTCACCCGTTGTGACCTGTTCCGCGTCACGCACGTTAGCTGTGATGGATGGCAACCTGCTTGCATGGGCCCGAGAGTCCTCTGCCGCAGCATCCAAGAGGGAGAAGGATTCACCGCAGGTTACAGTTACCGCTTCCCTGTGGCCGATGGTGATGGGGCAAAACGCATCTTCCCCGGATGCAAAGCTGAGGTGCATGATTCCAAGGGAGAAGAGAAGGTTGGCCAGTCGCGGTACCAAGTAATCCATGCCCAGGAGCACGTCGTACGTTCAGGCTTGCGTGACTTTGACGTTCAATGGTTCATGAAGGGATCCCACCTGCATGGGTAGGCCGGGAACTTCCCCATCTCCATAGTCCATTCCGCCCGCTGAGTTGGTGAAAAGGCGGTGTGTGGGGAGGATGCGGTCTGCCCATCCGACCACCAAAAGGATGCGAAGCGCCACAGTGGTGTGAGTAGCCCCAATGTCGATGATGGCCAGGAACTTCCTTCCACATATCCAAACCATACAGCAGGTGACCTTGTAGTGGTTGTCATCCCGTCGCGGTGGTTCAAAGGGTTACGGTGCCCATCCCCACTCTCCTTCCGCGAGGCTTAATGCTAATGAAGTGTCGGGTACCGCACGGCGGGTGTTCTGTGTACCGGATGTAGGCGTGGTACAATTGAGGGCGATGCCAACAGCTTGGAGGCGTTGATTGGCATGGCAAACTCCTCCTTCAGTTGCGGTGCAATCTCAGGATGAATGCGGATGAACTCAAAAAAGTTTACTTCCGCAATGGGGGTGGTAAATAGGTGTTGGACGGGGTCAATGCTTCCCTCCACAGCCGCTGGAGCTGTGGTGGGTGTCTGCGAAGATGGGGCAGATTGCTTCTACACTGGGAGTGGTGGTTTAATCTGTCGTCGTTTCTCCGGCACAACGGTGCGATCGACAACTGCCTCCTGGAATTGCTCCTCCGCGGCCTCCGCCTTGCGCCGCACATCCTCTTGTACTCTGGCTTCCATCTGTAGATCCCATCCGCGCAAGCCTAATTCTTGGGCTCATGCGATGAGAGTGGTCTCCGCCGTAGTGGGAGGCAATTCTGTGGTCTCGTCCTCCGCCATCGGCAGCCCCAACTTGACGTTGCGGGCTCCACTCGTAGAGTTGGCGGATGCCTGTGGGCTGGACAGAATACCTTGCCCGCCCTGGGCAGTCTGGGTTTGATGATCTGGTGCCTGCCGCCCACTTTTTGTCTGCTGCTGATGCTCCTGGTCTTGCCATGGTTGATTACAATACCGCTGCCACTGCTGCACCATAAGGTCCTGCTACATGGGGTCGTTGTGCGGAGCACCCTGTCGCTTGCGCGGGCAGTCTCGAGCGATGTGCTCCAAGCTCTGGCTGGTGTAACACGCCTTTGGCTTGGGCTGAAAGGCCTGTGTTGCTGGTGCTTGGGTATGCGAATCTCCACCTTGATGTTTTTGCGTAGATTGCTGCCGTGTAGCAATGGCCGTGGCGTCTTGCACTGCATCCTATAGAGACTGGTAGTGTTCAGGGATCATCAAACTACTGATTTCATCGGGGAGTGCGCGGATGAGATTCTGCAGGAGGACCCACAGTGGGAGTCCTTCCCCTTGAGGGCTTTTTGCGACTGATGCCCAAGTGAGGAACTGATCCAAAAACCTGCGGATGTCGGTGTCCTTCTGCATGACTTCCTTTTCAATCTTGCGGAGTGCTTCTTCCTTGGTCAGCCACTTGAAACGCTCAATCAGCGCATTGCCAAAGTCCTTGAAGGAGTTGAACGGTACTCGTGCATTGAACCAGTCCTCCGCAGCACCTTGCAGATGGAGCTCCGCGGTTGCCAGACAGAGATCTGGTGGGATCCGTCCTATTCTTGCATGTATAGTGATCTGCTTCAACCATGTCCACGGGTCCTCTTCAGGGGTCCCCTTGAAGATGTCAAGTCGCGGAATACTAGCTAGTTGTGCGCCTACATACTGTAGCTGGGGCAGAGTGTTCCGGTTAATCATGGTTGGGCCCACCGCGGGAAGCGGATACGAGGCTACGGCTGCCGAATAACCCACGTGGCTAGTTTGTGGCTGCCCTTCAGGTGCTGGTATGGGGTTGTTCATTGCAGCTGCCGCCGGAAGGGTATAGTAGTGAGTTGCAGGGGTCGCCTGCACCGCGTAGGGTGCGAAGTATAAGGTAGTCCAAAGGGGTGGTGTCTGTGTGCTTGGTGCGGCAGGGACCGTAGGTCGTGGCAGCCAGTAGCCTTGAGGTAGAGGATGTGACACTGCAGAGTGGTAGAGCGGGGTGGTAGTAGATACTGCAGGGGTTGCAGTGGTCCCTGGATTCGGCGGGAGCGCGGGATAGGCGGAGTGGGGCACAGTCGTTTGCACCTGGCTGGTAGGTGGTTGTGTGTGGACCGCAATTCCAGCCGCCGCGGTACCCATCGGCTGCTGGTGATAGACTGGGTGTCTAACCATCACGGGCATCAATTGCGCCGTCATGGGGACTGGCGGTTGCTGTGGCGGTGCCTACTGCATAGGGGCCTGCGCCATCACTCCCGCCGCGGAGGGCGTGGCCCATGTGCCCATCATCATCCAACCTGGCGGGGCTGTGGTNGTAGTAGATACTGCAGGGGTTGCAGTGGTCCCTGGATTCGGCGGGAGCGCGGGATAGGCGGAGTGGGGCACAGTCGTTTGCACCTGGCTGGTAGGTGGTTGTGTGTGGACCGCAATTCCAGCCGCCGCGGTACCCATCGGCTGCTGGTGATAGACTGGGTGTCTAACCATCACGGGCATCAATTGCGCCGTCATGGGGACTGGCGGTTGCTGTGGCGGTGCCTACTGCATAGGGGCCTGCGCCATCACTCCCGCCGCGGAGGGCGTGGCCCATGTGCCCATCATCATCCAACCTGGCGGGGCTGTGGTAGAGGAGGTTGTTGCAAGCCCCGCGTACGGCAACGTCCCATGCAATCCTGCGATGGGCTAAGGCTGGGACCTTGTGAGTGGCTGCTGGGTTGCGTGTAGTGGCTGCGGAGCGAAGAGGGATTGATGCACCATCCCCCCTCTCTGTTCCCCCTGCGGTGTTCCTTGCCATGCTGTGAATTGTGGGTTATGACTCGCCGTTGCCCTCACACTTGGTGTTACTGGTAGGTCCACTGCTGTCGACCGCGGATTCACCTGGAGGGATACTTCTTCCATCGCGATGGATAGTCCAGCCCCGGCTGCCTGATCCACCGCCGCCTGTTCTGCTGTGTGTGGGTGGGGCTGCTGCTCCGTCTCTGGCATGGAAGGCGGCATGCCCAGCTGTTCGGTGGATACTCCCTGCAGTGGCTGCCTCACCCCCCTTTCTCCCTTTGCTAGAGGTGAGCGTTCTGCGGGCATGTATCCCAGCTGCGGTCGGTGGCGGTGGGCAGTCCCCAAGGTTGGCTCCCTGGAGACATATGGAGGCATGGAGGTTTCCATCCCTGCTAGGGGCGCGGATGGCAGGTAATCCTCCTCTACTGCCCATGGCGGCTGCCTTCCGCCGCGCTGCTGGTAGACTGGTCCTTTGTATGCCAGGGATCTCCCGGTCTCGGAGAGTTCGTCTGCTGGCGGTGGCACATTGGAAAACCACATGTGCTCCATAGAGTTGTTGGCTTGAAGCTGGTGGATTCTGCGCACATCTTGGCTGTGTACGCTTTCCACCTCCACGCGGTCCTGCAGCGCGTTCATGATACGCCGCCAGTGTAGCTGTTCCAGCCCTTTGGTGACTATTCGGTGCTGTCCCAATGGATCCGCGCCCAGCGATGAATTGACGCGCGTACGAGAGGGCGTGGGCGAGGTGTCTCTACTGCCCGCCTGTATGGGTGCTCGCCGCGGTAGGAAGTGGCATGCGAGAGTTTGCTGTGAGTACTGCTGGTGTCGCCTCCGCGTGTCCCGATGTACAAAACTGGCTATCGACATGTATGACTGAATCTGAAGGTACGTGCAGTTCTGCTAGCAAAGAGCAAAGAACTGTCCACGCTCACCACACCATCACACTGATACCCCCAATTTTGCTGCGCACTGTTCTCCTCCCGCGTTCTCTGGCTCCGCGCCTGGTCAGTTCCGCAACTCTTTGGCTCTGAGCCTGGTCTGTTCGGCGACTCTCTAATTCCGCGGTTCCGTGCAACACTTGTCCGCTGCTCTTCCGCTGCCTCTTCTGATCTTCCGCAGATGCTTCACACCGTAGAGATCCCGCGCGTGGGTAGTGCTCCAGGGCTCACTTCTTGCCGGCACGAGAGTCTGCCACCTCGTGGCCTCAGACGCTTCCGCCCGCGGAACCCCGTTTCGTGGCCGTGCGCAAGACCATGGCGTCGCTGGCAGCACCCTTCACCCCACCTGCGTTCCCTGGTGGTGACAATACCTAGCGGAGTCCGGGTTGGACCCAAGATTGGAAGTGGAGCGAGCAGTGGGACGTACACACTCGGAAGGGAGGAGTTCGTCCTCCACGGAATACCTCTGCGCAGAGCACTATTTGGTTTCCCTGAGCAGCTGCAAATCTCAGCAGGGAAGCGGGAGTGAAAGTGTGAACCTGATGGATGACTATGCGGATCAATGAGACATGAGGTAGCAATCTGGTTCTGAACAAGTCAGGACTTGAGTCTCATAACTGGGAATCAGGCTTGTATTAAGTCAGACTGCACAACATCACACAAAAGGTCAGCTCACTTCGTCTCTCCGCTACATCACTACTTTATATTCACCAAACCTAGCTCCCTAAGTCTCCTCCTACCACACTCCTTCCTCTGCCTTGGACTCCGCGCGGTACGCTGCGTGCACCACGGGTCTCGTCCCTCCACACACAGACCAGATTACTTCTATATTTCCATACTTTACTACTGCTTCTTCCTTTACTCCGAGGCTTGGGTGCGCGCGGTCTTGTGTTCTTCCTTGAATCTTCGTCTTTGCATGGTGCGTCCTCCCGGTCCTCCTCCTTGATTGCCGCTGCCCACCCTGGGCTCTCATTGGCCGAGCTCCTTCCTGACATCCGGTTCTGCCGACGTGTGTCTTTGCACGTCCGACACTCCCACTTCTCCGCGGCTTGGTTCATATTCTCTTTCCACCACGGATTCTCACCCTGCTATCCCGCCCTTTTTGGGCTCCTCCGTGGCCATTGCTTCCAATTGCCGTAGAAAGGTCACCGTCGATTTTTGCTTCCTGGCGGCAATTTTCCCCGCCTCTTTTCCTTCGCCGCCGCTGGATTCCGCGCGACCCCACGCTCTACCACAATTTTGTTGCGGGAGCCAGCATGCCTTGCGCGTTCTCCGATGCTCTGCGGCCTCCCCTTCATCCTCCTCCGCGGATCTCTGGTCGCGGCCACCACTTTCCGTGGACTTGTGGGCCGCGGCGATTTCCTTCCGCGGATCCACCTTCTTCTTAGCGGAGATGCGGTGGATCTCTGCCTGACACCCTATCACCTCTTCCACTTCCCCATTGTGAGATCTAATGTTCAAGCATCACTCTACTGTAGTCTTAACGAACACTACAGTCCCGGCAAGTTTCATGCTCAGCTTGATCTTTTCAGCACGGAACTCGGACGTGGGCTTCGTGCACATGTCGACCCTATGCTTTACTTTCCCGTGGTCAAGCATGACCACAACTTACCCCTCATCTGGCAAGGCCTGATCACCCACTGCGGAGGGTCAGTGAAGTGCACCTAAATGGGAAACAAAAGGAGAAGCTAGAAAGACCTACTTCCTTGACAGATTCACGAGGGGTGTCAGAATGATGTCTCAATCAAGGCAGGACATCTGGTGGTTCATCTTTAGGAGGCTCTGGATCCTCCTCTCTCGGAAGTGCCAAGCACTCTCAATAACGGTTCAAGCCTCCGCATGAACCACCTCCATCCCATCACGCACGAACCGTTGACAGTGAGAACAGACCAACGGCATGATAGCGAGTAATCCCCTTATAAGCGGCTCGACCGCAAGTACGTCCGGCTGGTGCACAAGAAGCCATTGTATATACTCTGTCCTATTCTGTCTTTAATATAAGGAGGCTGTTCATCCCCTCCTAATTCAACCAGAACAGTTCTGTCCATCCGGTTCCCTTTGGTTCCGCGGCTTTGTTGCCGTGCTTTTGCTCTGCTCGCTCTTTGCTCCTATCGTCTTTGCTCATAACTCCCAGCCCACAGAGTTGCGCCAGATTTGTGCCAGGGGTGTGCAATATTTGTTCCAGAGTTGTTCCATAGTTGTGCCAGAGTTGTGCCTGAGTTGTACCAGAGTTGTGCCTGTTGTGCTAGAGTTGTGCCAGAGTTGTGCCAGAGTTGTGCCAGAGTTGTGCCAGAATTATGCCAGAGTTGTGCAAGAAATGTGCCAGAGTTGTACCAGAGTTGTGCCTGTTGTGCCAGAGTTGTGCCAGAGTTGTGCAATATTTGTGCCACAGTTGTGCCAGAGTTATGCCACAGTTGTGCCAGAGTTGTGCCAAAGTTGTGCCAGAGTTGTGCTAGAGTTCTGCCAGAGTTGTGCCAGAGTTGTGCCAGAGTTGTGCTAGAGTTCTGCCAGAGTTGTGCCAGAGTTGTGCCAGAGTTGTGCCATAATTGTGTCAACGTTGTGCAAGAGTTGTGCCAGAGCTGTGCAAGAGTTGTGCCAATGTTGTGCCAGAATTGTGTCAGAGCTGTGCCAGGGTTGTGCAAGAGTTATGCCAGAGTTTTGCCATAGTTGTGCCAGATTTGTGCTAGAGTTGTGCCAGGGTTGTGCCATAGTCGTACCAGAGTTGTGCCATAGTTGTGCCAGAGTTGTGCCAGAGTTGTGCAAGAGTTGCACCAGTTGTGCCAAAGTTGTGCCAGAGTTGTGCCAGAGTTCTGGGAGAGTTGTGGCAGAGTTTTGCTATAGTTTTGCAAGAGTTCTACCAGAGTTGAGCAAAACATTGTGCCAGAGTTGTGCCACAATTGTGGCAGAGTTGTGCCAGAGTTGTGCCAGATATGTGCCCGAGTTGTGCGAGAATTATACCAGTGTTGGGCCAGTATTGTACAAGAGTTGTGCCATAGTTGTGCCAGAGATGTGCCAGAGTTGTGCCAGAGTTGTGCCAGAGCTGTTCTAGAGTTGTTCCAAAGTTGTGCCAGAGTTTTACCAGGGTTGTAACAGATTTGGCCCTGTTATGCCAACGTTTTTTTAGGGTTGTGCCAAAGTTCTGCTAGATTTCTGCCAGAGTTGTGCTTGAATTGTGCTAGAGTTCTGCCAGAGATGTGCCACAGTTGTGCAAGAGTTGTGCAAGAGTTGTGCCAGAGTTGTGCCTGTTGTGCCTGAGTTGTGCCAGATGTCTACCAGAGTTGTGCCAGAGTTGTGCGAGAGTCGTACCAGAGTCATGCCCAAGTTGTGCCCAAGTTGTGCCAGATTTTTACCAGAGTTGTGGCAGGGTTGTGCCAAAGTTGCGCCGGAGTTTTGCCATAATTGTGCCAGAGTTGTGCCAGAATTATGCCAGAGTTGTGCAAGAAATGTGCCAGAGTTGTACCAGAGTTGTGCCTGTTGTGCTAGAGTTGTGCCAGAGTTGTGCGAGAGTCGTACCAGAGTCATGCCCAAGTTGTGCCCAAGTTGTGCCAGATTTTTACCAGAGTTGTGGCAGGGTTGTGCCAAAGTTGCGCCGGAGTTTTGCCATAATTGTGCCAGAGTTGTGCCAGAATTATGCCAGAGTTGTGCAAGAAATGTGCCAGAGTTGTACCAGAGTTGTGCCTGTTGTGCTAGAGTTGTGCCAGAGTTGTGCGAGAGTCGTACCAGAGTCATGCCCAAGTTGTGCCCAAGTTGTGCCAGATTTTTACCAGAGTTGTGGCAGGGTTGTGCCAAAGTTGCGCCGGAGTTTTGCCATAATTGTGCCAGAGTTGTGCCAGAATTATGCCAGAGTTGTGCAAGAAATGTGCCAGAGTTGTACCAGAGTTGTGCCTGTTGTGCTAGAGTTGTGCCAGAGTTGTGCGAGAGTCGTACCAGAGTCATGCCCAAGTTGTGCCCAAGTTGTGCCAGATTTTTACCAGAGTTGTGGCAGGGTTGTGCCAAAGTTGCGCCGGAGTTTTGCCATAATTGTGCCAGAGTTGTGCCAGAATTATGCCAGAGTTGTGCAAGAAATGTGCCAGAGTTGTACCAGAGTTGTGCCTGTTGTGCTAGAGTTGTGCCAGAGTTGTGCGAGAGTCGTACCAGAGTCATGCCCAAGTTGTGCCCAAGTTGTGCCAGATTTTTACCAGAGTTGTGGCAGGGTTGTGCCAAAGTTGCGCCGGAGTTTTGCCATAATTGTGCCAGAGTTGTGCCAGAACTGTACTAGAGTTGTGCAAGGGTTGTGCCAGAGTCTTGCAAGAGTTGTGCCAAATTTTGGCTCTAGTGGGTGTAAAGGCATCATCAAAGATGCCTAACTCTCACTGATTCACGCTATAAAGGTTTGGGGCAGCCAATAGACACTTTTGGTGAAGAGTGTGGTACACGAGGATCACGGATGTGAGTGGGTAGAACATGTCGCATTCAGTAGATCTGAATCGCAATATGTTTTTGTTACTTTGCATAGTACGATTACATCAGATCCTGATAGCATGTGATCTAATCTTTCCAACGTATCCAAGCACGCCAAAATCCGAGCAGTAGAGTCCCTGCTACAGCCGTTGAAGGAACCCATGGTGGAGCCGCCCACCTTGCCTTGCACGCTACGCAACGGGAGGCGCTTCGACGATGACTCGTCGGAGCGCCTTCCTTCGCCCAGAAGTCAAGGAGAAGTTCACCCTTGTCAAGGAGAACTCTCTGCTTGCTTCCTCTATGGCCCTGGTGCATTTGGAGCTCGTTGGGGACAAATTCGGATCACTGGTGGTGGATTATCCCGCCACCCATAGCGGGTACCAGATTCCACCCCCCCAAACACCCGAACTTTGGGCTAGGCAAAAGTTCTGGGTACTCACTCAAATTGAGCGATTCAAAGCTCAATCCTGCATGGAAAAATCCAAATAATCCAAATCAAAATTCAGATCAGGTGTTCGACCACTCCCCAGTGTTTGAACCAGGGAGTACACTCAATGACACTCTTGGCAAGGAGCACACCATGTCAACAATCTCCCCCTTGTACCGCAGCCATAATGCCCTGTCCTTGGATCCTGTAGCATTTTAAACTTCATAGTGCAGACCGAGCTCCGTGCAGCTTGCGATGTGCCTGTCTTTGAACTGTGCCTTGGTCATGGCATCGGGGAGCATGTGCTTAGTGCCACAATACACAATAGCCGCATCTCCCTTCGCCACCAAGTCCCGCGTGTAGTGATGACAGATCTCAATGTGTTTGGTCCTATTGTGTGTTCTAGGTTAGGCTGATGGCACTCATGTTGTCTACATTAAGTACCGTCGGCTTTCTTTGTGGATCGCCGATCTTCTTTAGCAGCCACCGCAGCCACACCTCCTCCTCTGCGGCTTCCGCGAGCACGATGTACTCTGCTTGGGTGATAGACAGCGCCACACAGTCCTGCTTCACGCTTGCCCATGAAACCGCTGTACCACCAAGCACAAACACGTACCCCGACGTTGGTTTTCTGTCATCCACATCACCAGCCCAATCGGCATCGGAGTAGGCGACCAACTCGAGGGAGTCGTCACGCGCTCCCCCTCCAAACACGAGCCGCGTCTATTTTTTCGCCTTCAGATGAGCTGCCAAGTGCCATTCTCTTTAGGGAGGCGAGCTCAGATTTTATAGCTCCATCCCACTCAGCCCCATCCTTCTGCTGCAACGCCTCTTGACAGTTTCGGGCTCCTCTCTTGCAAAGAACGCTCGAGTGAGCCCAGTCCAGATGCCCTCCATGCCATCGTACCTCGTTGCCGTCCGCCTAGCGCGTCCGCTTCTCCGGGGCTAATGCTGTTGAGGGTGCTGCTGCTCCTGCCGCCTTGCAGTGCCACTCGTACCGCTGGCCTGCTCCCCCTCTTTTGGTGACCGTGGAGATGCGGGCTTACTCCTTGCCTCCTTGTTCAGCTCCACTGCTGCCGGCGCTTGAGACTCGTTGTCTGACTCGACTGAATGCAAATCAGCTGCTCTCCCATCTCTTGGATGGTTCTCGCCGGTTGGAGCCAATGGGACATCACCCTCTTTTGTGTCCTCCGGTGTCTCCCCCTCAAGGATTGGCAGCCACTCCCCACGCTTGGAGAGACCCACGTCCTTGTCCGTCCAACGGCTGGCCTCGTCAAACGTGACATCGTGACTCTTCACGATCTGCTGCCTCCGCGAGTCAAAGAGCCGGTACGCCTTACTCCCGCTCTCGTACCCAACGAAGATCCACCGGCGAGTTCGCGGGTCCAGCTTGCTGTGCCCCTCCGGTGCCTGCACAACAGCATGTGCAACACAGCCCATTGTGCGGAGGTGAGCCACAGTTGACTTCCTCCCGCTCCACACCTCTTGTGGCGTCTTCCACACCTTCGACTCTGCATCTTTTAGCAGCTTTGTAGGCGTCAGGTTCATGATGTACGCCGCTGTCCGCGCCGCCTCGCCCTAGTACCGCTATGCAAGGCTGGCATTGCTGAACATGGACCGGACCATGTTGAGGATGGCGCGGTTTGCCCTCTTGGCGATGCCATTCTGCTGCGGAGAGTGTGGCATTGTTTTGTGCAACGCGATCTCCTTGCTCTTCATCCATGCCGAGCAGCCCTCGTACTCGCCACCGTTGTCACTCCGGAACGCCTTCACCTTCAACTCCCTTTGCCGCTCCACATCCGCCACAAACTCCTGCATGTACGACAAGACATCGCTCTTCCTCTTGATGATGTAGAGGTAGAGCTTGCGGCTGTGGTCGTTGATGGAGGTGACAAAGTAGCGTGTCCCACCAATGGAAGGCTCAAACGGTCCGCACACATCCGTGTGCACCACCTCCAACTTCGCCGATGCACGCATTCCTTTGCCATCAAGTGGCTGCCGTGTCACCTTGCCCACCACGCATGGCTCGCACACGGCATTCTTGGCTGCACCAAGGCCGTTGAACTCAAGGCCCCGCACCACTTCCTTCTTCGCCATGTCGCTCACAGTTGAGGGAGAAATGTGACATAAGCGGTGGTGCCATAGGTCCAGATTTCTTTCATC
>SZWC01017884.1:44415-58798 GCA_023375785.1 Penium margaritaceum | reverse complement strand
CTCTCTCTCTCTCTCTCTCTCTCTCTCTCTCTCTCTCTCTCTCTCTCTCTCTCTCTCTCTCTCTCTCTCTCTCTCTCTCTCTCTCTCTCTCTCTCTCTCTCTCTCTCTCTCTCTCTCCATTAATCTTAAAAAAACAACAAAAGATTCCCACTTTACATTTACAATTGCTTCATATCCGGGCTTTGATTTGCTTGTACCAGGTTTTGTTTGCATGATATAGAACTGTCCTCACAAAAATTGATCGGGTATTTGGTACTGGTCCTCTAAGTGTACGTCCAGCTTACCTGTTTATGGAGATTTTTTGGTTTTTGTACTCCAATTGACAGTTATCAAGGATGAATACCGTCAATTCACGTTTGAATGCTCATCGACGACACTACA
The DNA here is from genome assembly GCA_023375785.1 of Penium margaritaceum. Taxonomy (NCBI): domain Eukaryota; kingdom Viridiplantae; phylum Streptophyta; class Zygnematophyceae; order Desmidiales; family Peniaceae; genus Penium; species Penium margaritaceum. The sequence continues at coordinate 58,417 of SZWC01017884.1, read as the reverse complement.
ATCCCTGACCTGGTTTCACTAGTTAATGTGCTATCGTTCCGCCCTTAAGGCCCCTTTAGTGAGACAAAGTGTATGTGTGTCAATGTGCTCAATTTTCCAGGAGAAGTGCACTCATTGTACATCAAGTGCGCAACTCTCACATATCACATTTTTGGTGGTTTGCAATGTCAACAACGCACCAAGTGTTAAAAATATGCCCCTCTGCATGCTGAAGCATGGCGCCGGGAGGCGCCGACGAGCCGCTAGAGAGGGGAAAATCCTCGCAGTTGAATCTGTCAGCTTGAGGAATTTTCGAATACTAAAATAGATGATTGATCATAAAAGTTGATGAGTCCTTGAATCTGCTGGAATTTCTTTCACCAGAATCAGACAAATATCGAGGGAGATACAGGCTTCCAAAGTTGGGGTGTACGCGGCGGCTCTAGGAGCCGGCCGCGACTCCTCTTGCGGTGAATAATCGACCATACCGAGTAACAAAGGTTCCATCTGGAGATTTTGCTCCAGAAGGTCTGCCGAGGTGTCTGGTGGATAATCCACCGGATCCTCTAGTACAGATTGTTACCGAGGGACTTCGCCAAAATCCTGGCTCGGCGTCCGAAACTCAATAGCACGTTTTGTTACTTGGGGACCTTGTCAAAATTTTGACTGCAGGTCCACGGACAGGTTTCAAACCTCGTCACACCCCATCACCAAACTCGACCCAAAAGTGGGGGAGGTGCGTGGAAAGAGTGCAGGGGACCCCTACACCACGTGCAATGGGATCTTTGCCTTGGGAAAGGCGCTTCGCATGTGAAGGAAGGCGCCACGGCGTTTGCGCGCCATGGAGGCGTTTATGTGGTGGGTGAGACCTGCGCTTCGACAAGTGAAACTTGGGCTACTCGTGGCCAAATCGCGCGCAGTTTGGTACGTTGGATAGCTCATGACTAGCCTTATAAATGTTATGATCATTTCCATGTACAAAAACTAGTGCAAAATGACATTATTCCCTTTGCAAAACTGGATGTCTCTTGTTTCCTGCTCACATAGCGTGAAGTGACCAGAAAGCTCACGCTTGTTCTCAGATTTGCACAAAACAGAAGACGTGAACCACTAGAGTTGGATTAGACCAAAGTCAAAAATGCACCGTGCGGATTCTTTGACACCAAGAATCCATGTTCAAAGCTGATACTGCTCATTATTTCTCTGGATAAATCAACGAAATGTCCAGTTTGTGGTTTTAGGCAATAAAGAAGAGAAAAAAGCAATCTCCCTTGCAGATGTTGGTTGCATCACTGTAACAATTGCAAAGTCTCCTTAAGCTAGTGTTTTGCGTCATTCGGCCGAATGGAAAGTACTACCATGACAAACCACATTCGGCCTTTCCACCAAAATGAGTCTGAACGCCAAAACAACGAGTGGAAATCTTTTATCATGTCCTTTTCTCCCATTTTATCTTGAATTTTATGAACGTGCACAGACAGAAACGGTCAACAAAATTTGATAAAGAATCAGATCGGACCAATCTTGTGCATTATCATGGTCTATACTAGAATGAGAGAGACATCATATTTCTGTTTTTCAAATAGAAGAGCCAAATACGAACAATTGTTTACGGTGGTTGCCCATGTGACTTGCGTGACTCATGGATCAGAATGGAAACCCAAACTTGCCAAACGGGACTCACCTTCCAATTTTGGAGGGCAGCGTTTGTAGTTACCAATGTACCGTATCTTCTCCTTCTTTTACCAGTGTTTCAAGGTGACCATCCAGCTATTGTTCTGAAAGGCCGGATAAAACATCATTGATCTCCAACACTTCACTATGAAGTAGATATCTCTCCTTACAAGTATTGGACATTTCCGATAGGTAGTGTCGACAATGTCCGTCATTGCATTAAATGATTTCCGCAAGAACGTAAAACATTGTCACTACTGTATTCAACGTGTAGTTTCACTTGTATTCCGCCTTTCTTTTGAATTGTAACGAACACGTCCATGCAAGCAGCATATTTTAACTTCACTTGTTTTGAACTACGATGTACTTTAAAACTAGTCTCTGAGGTTCGCTCATTTTCTTATGATGCATTTGAGAAGCAAAAGAAAGTTTTTGTGATGTCTTGGCTGAACCGATTTTGCAGTGGTTTCCAAAGGTGGCCATGCACTCAGTGCGTGATAAGTGCACTTCTCCAGTTGTTTTGAGTGCACTCGTCACATGCATTACCCCCTTACACTGGAGGGCTTCTCTAGACAACATTGCGACGACCCAAGCGACAAACAACACGAGATACCCCAGGCTATGTTCAGCATCAGCAGTCGTCATTGAATAGCCGGCCATCAAGTTCGCAAAGTGAGATTATAGGACAAGCAGGAAACAAAAGAGAATGGAAGCAAGAAGTTGAGCGCAAAGTGCTAATCGGAGATTTGATAATGATGTTACATGGATGGATAGCTTGGAAATACCTATGTCCCAATAAGAATTCCACCTGTAAGATGAATGAGCGCACTGAGTGCGCTCTTAGTGTAATTTTTTATGATAACTAAGTGCACTCACCACATACACAAACCCCACGCACTGAGGTACCTCCTAATGCGTGATGTTTTTGGCCATACAAGAAAGAATTCAGATTTTGCTAGGACACATGAGACAAATTCACACACTGAGTGTGCTCATGGTGTACTTTTATATGGTAACAGAGTGCACTTCCCACATGCAATAGCCCCACGCAATAACGTCCCTCCTAAGAAGAGAAGTTATTGGCCAGACAGGGCAAAAAATTCAGTTATACTGAGGAAACATGAGACAAATGAGCATATTGAGTGTGCTCGTAGTGTACTTTTGTGTGGTGATTGAGCGCACTAGCCACATACGCTAATCCCATGCACTGAGGTCCCTACTAAGAAGAGAGTTTTGTAGCCATATAGGACACAATTACACTCCTGTCATGCACAGTGGAAGGAGTGTAGGGACAAGTGCAAAGAGATTCCTTTGGTGAGAGCACACTCAATGAACACACCAAGAGAGTAGTGTAAGAAATTGAATTGAGTAACCTTGCTCTCCCCCTACACTTTCTCCCTGTTCCTTCCCCTCCTTCCCCCATCCCTATCCCACCGTCTCTCCCCCTCCCTCCTCTCCTTGCCCTCTCCCTTGCTGTTCTATCTGGTCACTTTCTCTCCAACTTGACACATTACAGGTACGAGTAAGCCTCTCCTTCTACTGCAGTCCCTGATCTCTATTGCTTGCCTCTCCCTCCTTGCCCCCTCTTCATCTTTCTGCTCTTCACTGTGCACTACCTGTGCTCTCCCCTTCCCTCCTTCCCACGCCCTTGGTGCTCTTGCTTCCTCCGCCATCTGCTTTCTTGCTCCCTTCTCCATTATTCTGCTATTCCCTCTCTCCCAGCACCCTCTCTCTCCTCTTTCCAGCCATCTCCACCCTTGCTTCTCTTTTTTTTTTCCCCTTCCACTCGATATCCCTCTTCCTTTCATCCTCCCTCCCCACCTTCTCTCTTCCTCCTTATCCTCCCTCCTGCTCTCCTTCCCTTTCTGCTTCTCTCCTATCCCTCCTACTCTCTTTCTCCTCCCCCCCGCCCCCCCTTCTGACCTCCCCCAATTCTATCTTCCTCACTGCCCCTCTGTCCACTTTTCTCTTTCTCCTTCTTCCAGCTCCCCCTCTCCATGCTCCCTAAACACTTTGGTTGCTCCCTCTCTGCTTCTCCTCTCTTCTCCCTTCCCTTGCATGCTTCTCTCTTGCTCTCTTCCATCGTTGCCCTCCATCACTACCTATGCTCCCCTCTCCTTTTCCTCCTCTGACCCCATATCCCGCCCTCTTAACGGCTTCTCCCTGTTGAATATGTTTTCCCCTTGTTCAAAGTTGTAAGAAAGATCAGGAATTCTCTGCCCCTTGTGGAGGTATGACCCCTGGATCCGTTGTAGGGTGACTCAACTATGCTCTTTCTCATGTGAAGTATGACGTGTGAGTACACCATGTGGATGAATGTTGAAATTGGCCATTTTGTTGATCTGGCCAAGTGAGAGGTCTTGAGTTTGATCCTCGTCCCATGCACATTTTGATTGTTATTGAAGCTTCCAAGAAAGAAATTCCATAGCTTCTTGGAAGCTACATGGTTTGTCTGTCACCTTGGCACTAGGATGCTGATGTGTCAAGCCTACAGCACAAGTCTATTGGTCATAAGGCTGGTTCAGACCACTTCTCAGGAATGTGATTTAGAGTTCTTAGACTGGACAGAAAGCTATTGAAGGACTTTTCTCGGATGCTGATCAATTAACCCTTGCTTGATGCTCTCCTGCATACTGAAATTTTGAGCTTGTCTTGAGATGTAATGGTAAGGCGTTAATACTCTTGAAGGTAAAGTGTATGCCTCATAAAGTTTGGGTGTCATGCATGAGACATGACTACAAAGGAAGAATGTGTAAAAACCTTTGTGGGCTTTTTGTTTTTCGCGGCTTCTCTGCCAAACTTGGTTATCTCAATAGCTAAGAAAGGGCCCATACCCCTGGTTAGATAAGTTTTACACATGCAACCACCAAGTCACAAGAAATGAGAGCGCCTTTGCTCTCACCCAACTTCTCTGTTTGCAGGACAATAACAACAAGAAGGGGATGGAACACATGTGCAACTTTCCCTCTTGGGAGCTGAAATCTGCCTACTTCAGCCTAAATGTGCCTACATCAGCCTGCATCTGGTTGCAATGGCCAATGTGAACAGGGCAAGAAGTTTTCTCTTCTCACAAATAGCCTATGGCGGCCTCAGACACAGGTGCATCGGTATCAACAACAGGTGCAGCAGCTCTGGCAGTTGTAGTTGTAGGGATGGCAGGGACAGAGAAACCAAGGAACCATTCCTCCATCCTTGAGTTTTATGAAGAGGGGTTTCCTCTCTGGAATTGGCTGTTTGAAATAATCATGGATGATTGAAGCTTACTAGGATATCTTGATGGAACCATCCCAGCACCAAAGGAGGAGGGTAACGACCTTGTGGCATGAGTCAAGCTCAACAAGAAGGCTCTTGCCATTCTTGTGTCCTCCATACAATCCTCAGTCCTTTCACACATTAGCAGTTGTACAGTTGCAGCCATAGCATACGCCAAACAGGGCAAGGTGTTTCAGTCCTCCTCGATTGCCAACTGTCTCTTCATTTTACAGAACCTCATTAGCATGAGGCTTGGTGAAGGGGAGGATGTCTCCCCCTTTATGCAGAAATTCAAGATGCTCATGTAACAAGCCACCAGCATGGGATGGGAACCTATGGCAGAGGCGCTTTGGGCATGTGTCTCATCATACATTTGTGCTCATGGGAAAGTAGGAGCTAGTGTGTTGGATGGAGCTAGGTGATGAGGTGGAGGAATCCCAGATCTTGTGTGAGCCCTGCCTGCAGGGCAAGGCCAAGAAGAAACTCTTCAAGTGCAATGGTATGCGTGCTCTTGCATCCCTTGACCTCATCCACCCTGATGTATGTGGTCCCTTTTCCACACCATCCAACGGAAGCAGAAGATACTTCCTCACGTGCGTTGACAAAAACAGGCACAAGGTCCTGATATACTTTCTCAAAGAGAAAAATGAGGTGAAGGAACATTTGGAAGCGTTCGTTGCTATAATTGAGCGACCAAGTGGTAAGGAGGTGAAGGCATTCAGGAAGGACAATGGGGGAGAGTATGAAACCTGCAGAGAGTGGCTGAAGACACAGAGCATTGAATACCAAAAAACTACCTCCTAATCACCTCAAAGCAACAACGTAGTAAATAGGATGAATCAGAACCTCCTGGGCATGACAAGGTGCATGCTATTTGATGCCAAGATGCCTCCTACATTCAGGGCTGATGCAGCACGTACAGCTATCTGTCTTGTGAACCTCACATTTGCAGCAGCTCTGCAAAGGAGAGGCAAGAAGAAGCAGATACGGCAGTTGAAAACGCCTCACAAAGCATGTTCAGGCAGGAAGCCAGATGCCTTTCATCTCAAGGTGTTCGGTTGTACCAGCTTTGTCAAGGTCCAGGTCGGTGAGGCCCGTAGAAAGCTGGATACAAGAGAAAAAAGTGTGTTTTTGCTGCCGACGACACCGTCCATAGAACTGTGGGAGCACAGAGGCAGGAAGGTCATCCACAGCAAAGATGTGGATTTTCACAAACGTTCTGTGAGTAAACAAGAGCTTCTTGAATTTGAGAACACTCCAAAACAGGGAGAGTGCCTCATTCTCCATGATGAGGGAGACAAAGCACCAGTAAATTGGCATGGGCTGGGTGCTGCAACAAGGAGAGGAGCTGACAAAGATGACTAGGAGGAATCAGAATCCGAGTCCTTCATATCTGATCCTCCAGACCATGAGGAGGATGCCTCTTCCATCATCAACAATGAAGCAGACCTCCAGCCTCCACATCAACAGCAACAGCCAGCAGGTCCACGGAGTTGTTCACGTCTCAAAGTACCTCGACACCATTAAGACGTAGATAGGGGTGAATGGACAAGATTCAACCATTTTTTCATGATTCAAGAGGAGCCAACATCTGTTGAAGTGGCACTCACTCAGCTTGAAAAAGATGTCTAGAGGCTGGCTGTAGGGCTATAAGAACCTGTCAATTGCCTTTCATTGAGTACAGTTCTTACCTTTGAGACTCCTAACAGAGTTGTCCACCAGAGGCAGACACTAAAGAAGCATTGGTTGGTCTAAGCCCCAAGAGTTCGCTCCTCGCGTGAAAGTGACCAGGTCCTAAGGAAACAATGCAAGGAAGTGATTCCTATGAACTGCTCACTGCGGAACCTTGGCTGTGAGGGTAATATCACCTCTTGGATGCAATACCAAGAGCGGTGGCGGGAACCATTGTGTCGGATTCCATTTTCTAGACCGTAGCCTCAGGCAGGTTGAAAAAGGGTTATGGACCCACACTGACTAGTTGTAAGGCACGCTTCTGCGCACTCTCTTGCCCTCTCTGTGTTGCAGCCCACATCAGCTCCATCAGCTCCATCTGCTCCATCTGCTCCATCAGCTCCAACGGCGGGTGCTCGCACTTAGCAAACAAGGGCCAAGGATAAGCTCTGCCCTTGGAGGTACAACCCTTGGGTCCTAACCAGGATAAGCTCTGCCCTTGGAGGCATGACTCTGGGTTCACTGTGTGTATTCTTCTCTGTTTGCACGTGATCAACGGCTAAGGGGTAAGCAACGAATCTGCACCCCTAAACGGGTAGCAGACAACATCCCACATGAGCCTACATCGGCCTCAACGAAGCAGAGAAGCAGAGAAGCAGAGAAGCCGTATCACGACACTCGCTACGCTCACTCTTGAGCAAGTCAACGGTGGGATGTCAAAGTTCACAGGGATAGGTTTTCCCTTGTGGGAATGGCAATTTGAGATTTTCATGAGGGTGCGTGGCTACTTGAAGATGTTCCTTGGAGAAGAGGTTGAACCTCCAAAAATAGATGTTGGATATAAAGCGTGGAGTGTCAAAAATGACAAGGTGCTTACAATTCTTGTGAAATCAGTGCATGAGTCACAACATGTCCACCTCCAAGGTATCACACATACATCAAAGGCTTATGAGAAGCTTGCACGTGTACACCAATCAACGGCTCTCACAAATCACCTCTTCATCCTTCAAAAGTTGATTTCGATGAGGGTGAGCGAAGGAGAGTCAATTCCGGACTTCCTGTTGCAGTTTGAAGGACTGCTGTAGCAAGTGACCCAAATGAACTGGGAAATCGACACCAACATGCAGGCCATGATCCTTCTCATGGTGCAACCTGAAAGCTGGGGTCCTCTGATCACCGTCTTCGGCAGTTGGAAGGAGGAGGATTTGATATGAGGTAGTGTCCGAGTACGTGCGCAACGAGGCCACGCGTCGCAACGGTAGTGAGACTAACATTTCAGCCTACGCTGCATAGTATGGTGGTTGTGGCAACAACTCCTCTTCTGGTCAGAGTGGCAGCGGAAGTGGTGGCGGTGGAGGAAAAGTCAATGGTGGCGGTGGAAAGGGTTCAAAGCGTCATTGAAAGTGCCATAACTGTGGCAAGCCTGGGCATTGGGCACGGGAGTGCAGGACTCCCAAGAAGGAAGACGGATATCATGGTGGTAGATATGAGGGCAAAGGAAAGGGTAAGAAGAAGTTGACAAACATGATGGCTGAGAGAGAGTGCCGGCAACCAAGGGAGGGGCACTACTCAAACGTGGAACCTACGGGCTCGACTCTGGCATGAACCACCACTCTTCAAGGGAGAAGGATGGGTTTATCTCCATTGGGGACACTGAATGTCGCTTCAGGTGTGCTAACGGCAGCCTTGTCCATGCGCAAAGCGAGGGAGATAAATTGATCAGCATCAACGTGAACGGTGCTGAAAAAGACTTGAAGCTAGAGAACGTCGTCTACATGTCGTCTTTTGCGGCAAACCTCTTGTCAGTGTCCAAATTCATGGACCACAACATGACGGTCGTCTTCACGGAGGAGGAGGCCGTGATTTTCAAGAACAAGGACATCAAGATCTCCTATCCCAAGGAGAGTCTTGTCGCACAAGTCCCAATAGCTGATGGGCTCTACGTGCTTTAGACCAAACCCCTCGAAGAGCCTAAGTCTCCAAAGCCTGATGTTGCACCACCGACCGTCACCATGGCGGCCAAGTCCACCGACACAAATGCTCAGCTGTGGCACAGGCGGTTTGGCCATGTGGCCAACAGCACACTGTAAGCTATACAACAGCACGAAGTGGTTCATGGGATGGAGGAATGCAAGGCTAAGGATGTGGTAAAGTGCAAGAAGCTGTGTGAGCCATGTCTCCAAAGCAAGGCAAAGAGAAAGCCCTAATGGGCAACATGCGGCAGAAATCTTGGACCTGATTCACTCTGATGTGTGCGGACCATTCCGCACTCTTCCAAACAATGCCAGCAAGTATTTCTTGACCTTCATCGATGGCCACAGTCACAAGATGTGGATCTACTTCCTCAAGACAAAGGGAGAGGTCAAGGAGAAGCTGCAAGAGTTTGTCGCGATGGTAGAGCGGTAGACAAGCAAGAAGGTCGAGGCACTACGCACGGACAACGGTGGTGAGTACGAGGCGTGCAAAGGCTGGTTGAGCCAACACGACATCAACCACCAGACCACTATGCCTTACACCACCCAGAGTAATTGTGTTGCCGAGCGGATGAACCAGACTATGCTCAGCATGACACGAAGCATGCTCTTTGATGCCAAACTTCCACCTCACTTTTGGGCTGAAGCTGCAAGAACTGCTAGCTACCTTGTGAATCTCACTTTGGCAGCCGCGCTTGAAAGGTTTGGTAAGAAGCAACAAGAGAAGCAGCTCAGGACACCACAGGAGGCTTGGTCAAGGAAGAAGCGAGATGCCTCACACTTGAGGGTCTTTGGCTGTACTGCTTGGGCAAAGGTTCCACGGGAGAAGGAAGTGGCAAGCTGGATGCAAGCGCACGCAAGTGTGTAATGGTCGGATACGATACTGCACACAAGGCATACAGGCTGTGTGACCAAGCGGCTAGAAAGCTCGTCAGGAGCCAAGATGTCGAGTTCGAAGAAAGGACACTTGGCAAAGGAGAGTTGCTAGATCCTGTCCATGCTTCCAAACCAGGAGAGTGGGTTGTGTTGCTTGAGTCAGGTGATCAGGCATCGGAGAACTGGCAAATGGTGCCAATGAAGGATGGTGCCCTGGGGGAAGTGGCTGTGCAGGCTGACACAAAGACGAACTCTGACATTGAGTCTGAGTCGTCCGAGGTCTCTGAGTCAAACTCTAAGGCCGGTGGCTCTTCCTCAAACAACGTATCACTGGCGGCGTAGGAGCAACACAAGCACCAAAGCCTTGAAGCACCACCAGCAACACTCCAGCGTAGTACACGCCAGAAGAAACCTCCGCCCAAGTACGATGCTTAGAGTGTGGAATAGACCGGACTCAGTTGGTCATGCTTGGCTCAGGGAGAGCCTGTGACCGTAACGGAGGCTATGAACATGCCAGATGCGGCCAAGTGGAAGGAGGCAGTGGATAGCGAACTCGCATCCATTGAAGAGAACAGAACATGGATTCTGGTGGACAGGCCCCCAAACGCACACATGGTGGGGTCAAAGTGGGTACTTTGGAAAACGTTCAAGCAGGATGGTACGATCGATAAGTTCAAGGCAAGAGTTGTGGCGAAGGGGTTTTCCCAGCGTGCAGGATCAGAGTACGAGGAGACCTTTGCGCCTGTTGTCACCTTTGCCTCCATCGGATTCATGTTGGACATTGCTGTTGCAAAAGATCTGCAGGTCCACCAGATGGACGTCAAGACACCTTTCCTCTACGAGAAGCTAGACAAAGAAGTGCTGATGGAAGTGCCCGAGGTAGTGAAAGCTCTAGAGGGCAAGGTTTGCAAACTGGTCAAAGCACTCTAAGGGCTCAAACAGGCCCCAAGGATGTGGTACAAGGAGATAGACGACTTCATGGCCAGGCTCACCTTCACGCACTGCCAGAATGACCCCAGTGTCTATATGGGGGAGGATGAGCAAGGTTTGATACTGGTTGCTCGGTATGTGGACGACCTGATCATCTGCTTGTCGTCAGTCAAGCTGTTAAACAAGGTGAAGACAGATCTCAGCAACAGGTTCAAGATGAAGGACATGGGTCCACTTGAGTTCTACCTTGGGATAGCCGTCCACCGCAATCGAGCAGCAGGCACCTTCAAGCTGAACCAAACCACGTACATCATGGAGGTCCTCAAGCTCTACAACATGGAGAACTGCAAGGAGGAGGAGGGGCAACTCGTCATGAAGGTCTGAACATTGGCTTTGGAGGTCCTGCGGGACGGTCCGTCATTTCTGAGACCAACTTAGTGAGTTACAGCATGTTGAGTTTCACAAACCATCAGCGTTCATAAATGGAGCAACATCTGAAAATCATTTGTCTTGCAGGTTCTCAATCAAATTGGAGGTCAATTTGATCCGGCACCATCGCCTTTTCAAGTGTTTTGCGCTTGTTGAGCACATGGTTATGCAACTTATGTGTTTCTGGAAAATGTTGGTGACTGTTAGTGAATGTGTACTCCAATGATTGATGTTGACGATGAGACGGTTCGACCCGTCGTTGTGATGTGTCTCATGCAGTAGAAGAGAGGATATCCTTCGACATCTACTTGAGGACGGGCCAGTTGAGTCTTGGTGGTATGGTCCACCGTCAACGCCATTGACGGTGGAGTTGAAAATTTGTGCATTTGCAGTCTATGGTGGAAGAGAGTAGAAAATGGGCAGTGCATTCTACGCGTACCTCTACCATGGTTTTGAGGGTGGTCGTGTGTGGCCCCTGGATTTGGAGATGTTGGTGGACAAGATTGTGCTGTACAGTGCAGTGCTGTGGAGGCAGCGCCAAGGAGGACTGCTTGGGAACCGGCCTGCTGGGCTGTGGCGTCGGTTTGAGGACAAGATGTGGGCCATGGGCACTTGGATGCGCGGATTTGTGCGGGAGCCAATGTTCTGGAAATCAAGCTGGAACTATGACGGCGAGGCAAGACTGCCATCACCGTCATATCTGCTCTGGGCCAGAAGTATCACTGAGCACGCAGTGAAGGCTGCCTCCTTTTTTCAGCGGCAGCTTGCACGAGTTGCAAGCTGCGTGAAAGAACAGTTGGCGAAGGCTTTGTTCATCAGCATGGGTCATAGAGAGGGGTCACATTCCAAATGCAGCTACGTGGACGAGATGGAGAGGCAGGCTGTGATCCAACACTTACCCAGGTTGAGACAGAAAGATGCTGTTGCAGCCTATGAAGGGCTCAAAACGAGTGGGGAGAGGCTGAGGGAGGATAAAAGGGATAGAGATTCTGACAACAATGAGGAACGGAGGAAAAGGAGGTGAAAGTATGGTGACCGTTTGAAATGTCATGTCGATCATTAGAGACCTTGTGTGCTGAGTCAAAACTTGGGCAACTTATGTAGTTCANGCAACATTGGAACATACCTATTGTCTTTGATGTTTCGTGTTGATTAGAAAGCATTGCTGTTGGTACTCTACTCTCTGACGCATAGTGTATGTGATGGTCAACTACATTCACATATGTTTGAATGCATCAATAGCTTTGTGATGCTGTCCATTTGTGACTGTCATGAGCTCAAAAGGGTTGTGTGTTTACACCTGTGTTAATCATGGGTTGTGTAATTGCCTGTGGTCAAAAGAAGAAAAGATGCCATGTACTTGCTGTGAGGCTTATTGACGGAGCGTGTAATTAGTACGTCCACATGATAGACCGTTGTATCAGCTGTTGAATGAAAAATGCACCTGGGCTCGTACAACACGTGTCTAATGTCTTGTTGTAGATGAAGCATGGACAAAAATCTTCAAGTGATGTGACCAGGGAACAATTCAGATGCTGTAGCGCTGACAGTCATATCAAGACGTCGTGTCTGTAGAAAGCTCACCAAGTACCTAGAACGGCTGCATCGTCCTTGAGGTCACGGCATTGTCGAGGAAACGTCGGATGGCTCCGAAGTAATTGGGGAGCCTGGTGTTTCTACGTCGTTCATAAAAAGACCTCAACTCACGTTGGGCAGCCACACCGTTCACGACGACACGTTTTCCAAAAAATTCACCAAGAACCTTGTGCCGCAACGTCGTTTCTGAAGTGAGCTTCTGCTGTGATGTGACACCGTTATTGTAAAAAGACGTCGCAAAGTGACGACGTCCATGAAGAGCCTCATCCTTGACCAATGTGAATGTCTGTTCCCTTCTGGAGTTTCTACCTAATGCATGAGTTCACAATGACATTCATGACAAAACGTCATGTCACTATTAAGTTCACAAGACCTTGTGTCGCTGCATCGAATTTGGTCACTGCCAAAGCTGCCACCGAGACTTCGACGTACTACCATGTCCATCAGGTGCCTGGTGTTCGGCCATCAGTTGCGAACAGGCATTGTTGTCACAACAAAACGCTGTAGCCCCACGGAGTCCATCAAGTACCCTGTGTCACAGCAACATTCATGACGTGGCTGAGTCGTCTCAATGAGGACGTCGTCTGCCTACAAGCTCATTAAAGGCCTTGTCTCCCTCGTTCATGGAAGTGATCGCTTACTGCCACAGTGAGATGTGGTTCCATTACAGAGCTCAACAAGAGCCCCGTGGTCCTCATGCGTTCATGAGGTTATAGTGCTGCCAGCGCAACGTCGTACCCCTACGACGTTTGTTAAGAACTTGGTGTTTCTACCTTGTTTATAACGTGACAGCGTTGTTGTAGAGAGACGTCAAAGAGTGACAACGTCCATGACGTGTTTCATGTTCTAACACCATTCAAGGCTTTGGAACGCTTTGTTCTTTACAAAAACGTTTAACATGAATGACGCAAATTTGGTCCATGCCTTCTTGCTGTGTCCAGTTCACTGGTTGGAATGTAACATGCCCTGCATTTTATGTGCAATCGTTGAGGGGAAAAAATTGTCCACAAGTGGGATTTCCACTGTCAGTGTTCCATCAGTTTCAGTTCTAGTGTACATGTTTGAAGACGTACGCCACTGGGTTATCATCTCGTAGAATTACCGCGCATCTCCACAACATCATTTCCGTCGTCGTCACCCATCTCCCAAACTGGGTAGTCATCGTCAGAGAGAGCAATGGGATTGGAAGGAGCATTGACCACTTCTTTGAGCTCCACGTCAGGAACATACCCGTAAATCTTGTTCTTGTTCTTCTGCAAGTTCCACTATGAAAACACGAGCCGGGTCATCTCCATGAAGTTTTTTATGTTGTATGTGTAGCTCTGGAGTGAAAAATGCCGTATGAACCTGTTCACCTGTTCGTTGGCTGAAGTGTTTTACACCTGCACAGCCACTGGTAGTGATTACCCAACCATCTTCGTATGCCGAAACATGAGTCGACAAGACTCCAGGCATAACGGAAGGCATACCTGAGAGATGGGTGTACACGTCAGGACTGAATGCTGGTGAACAATTGTGTTTAGCAGACTCTTGGTGGCCGTAGTGAAAGCGGTCGCACAGAAATCTTGTGGACGCAACGATTGATGGCTACCGCCGTAGAGCATATGCATACAGTTTGCAGG
>SZWC01017883.1:8490-22406 GCA_023375785.1 Penium margaritaceum | reverse complement strand
CGCCGCTGCGGCTGCTGCGCTGCTGCTGCCGCCGCTGCTGCTGCGCTGCTGCTGCCGCGGCTGCTGTCACGCTGCTGCTGCGGCTGTGGTTGCTGCGCTGCTGCTGCTACTCAGCTGTTGCGGCTGTGGGAGGACTGCTGGTACCGCCGCCGCCACGCCTCTCTGCGTGGTGGTACGCGTCGCTGCTGCTGTCTCTGCAGCTGCGGTCTCACGTTGACGGCGGTCGACCGTCTCCAACGGGTCCCAGAAGATCTGCTGCAGCGGTGACTCACTGCTGCTGCTCTGCTGCGTCTCTGCTGCGCAGATAGGTGAGATCTGTCTCACAGCTCTGATACCATGAGAAACTGCTAGGAAGTTTCCTAGCCTTGCTGCTGCTGACGTGGCGACACTGTCCAGTCAGCTGACGCACTAGCAAGCAGGCAGGTGCAAGGAACAGCAAGGATCAGGCTAGGGAGACGCGCAAAGTCTCATAAGCTTCAATAGCTTAGTAAATGCAGAGAGAGATGACAAATGACAGGTCCAGGGCATAAATACCTGCCGCGGCGCACGGCGGGTGTCGCACGCGGCAGTCCAAGAGCTGTCCTAAAACCGGCCCAAAACCACTGTTTTGGCCGTAACTCTGCGCACACATGTCAGAATCCTACGCCGTCTGAACCTAGACGTGCAGAATCAAAAGACGCACGCAACGACTGGTCACATGCATGCATCCATCGACTGACAGCGAGTATATAATGCAAAAACATGCAAATGGGCCTCATGCCCAGTCCGCCGAAAGGCGCCTGCGGGACGTAGAAAGCACAGCAGGGAGTCCCGGTGACATCTGGGGCTCTGGAACAGTGGTCGGTCAGCTCCAGACGGGTAGGCCGCCGCCTGTCGTCGCGCAGGTGTCACCAGGTCCGCCTGCCTCAGGGATCTGCACGAGTATGGACACGGCCGAGTGGTCACAGTAAACTGTACAAAACGGCGCAAAGCACAACACCCCCCCCCCTCCCACCCCCTCCTCCCACCCTTTGATCAATGCAGGTGTGCATCGCAAGCGAGCCGTTCCGCCGTGGCGGTCCATGCCCTCTCCGCTCCGCACGCTTTCCCTCTGGCACATATGCAGTGAGCCGTACCGACTCTTGCGCCAAACTCATCCTCACCTACTTCAAACGCTCGCCCGCCCTCTTCACAAGACTCAATGGATTCCCTTGCGTGACTTCTTCACTTCCAGCTCTACGTAGCCTATGCGTGCCTGCTTCCACAATAGCTACCAAGTGATTGTGCTCACAAAACATGAAGGAGAATTTTGATGTTTTCCCTTGAAGAAGACTACTTCTCATCACAGTTGTATCTGCTTTGCAGCTCCCACCCACAAGAACCTTCCAAAAGACATGAGCCCAAACATTTGCATACACTTCTTCAAAGAGAGGATTCTTAGAATTCATGTTAGTCAAAGGAGGTTTCCCCTAGATCCAGTAGGGATTTCGAATCCTTTCCATCATTCGTGGGAACTTCCTCGCAAATCTTTGTAGGCACAAGTGTCATAAGCTTTGTGTGTAAGAGGTCGACAATGAAGACCAAATCTGACGTAGTCATAAATGTATTCAAGAACAAGGAGAGTTTACAAACGAGTCCCCAGCGAGCTTATGTAGGGGCGTAGGGAGCTAGCCGCATTGAGTCCCGTCACCCCCGCTGAGCCCAAACGAGTTAGCAGAGAGAGCACACTACATCAACCATGTGAACAACAAAAGTGGTCTCCTCCAGAGTGCCCGGGTCTCGACCGTTGAGAACATACGAGCAGTGCTAGAAACACTCGGAATCAGCGTCCGGACATTGCAAATGGCTTTCTGAACATCGAAAGCACTACTATAGCCATCGAGTCTCCTTGTCACACCGGCACAGTCCACTAGGTGAGCAGGTCTCAACCCACCGAGAAAACTCTCCTAGCTCTAGATAAGCCAGGCTACCGAAACGCATCGACCACGTCTCGCCAGGGCTATTCTAGGTGATATAGAAGTCTCGGGACATTCAAGAGGAATTCGAAATAATTTGCAAGGCATGCAGGCCCATGCAAAAACGAACATGAGCTCTGTGTGTGAGTGCGATGCAAGACGGCAAGAATTTGGCTAAGTCTGGAACGCTGAATATAAAGAACAAGGAGAGAGTACAAATGAGCCTCTAGCGGGCTTAAGTAGGGGCGCCGGTAGCTAGCCGCACCGGGCCCCGTCACCCCCGCTGAGCCCAAACGGGTCAGCGGGGAGAACACACTGCGTACACCACGATAAGAATAACAGTGGTCTCCTCGAGGCACCGGAACAGCTCTCCGAGTACCCGGGTCTCGACCACCGAGAAAATATGAACAGTGCCAAAAAATCTCAGAATCAGCGTCCAGACATCACGCACGGCTTTTCGAACATTGGAAGCCCCATAACAGTCATCGGGTCTCCTCGTTGCACCGGTATAGTCCACCGGGTGCGCGGGTCTCAACCCACCGAGAAAACTCTCTTAGCTCCCGACAAGCCCGCAGGGCTACCGGAACGCATCGACTGCGTCTCGTTCGCGATGTCGTACGTGCTGGAGAAGTATGGAGACACCCCGAAGGCCTGTCGTGTCGCCACCCTCTCCTCCACCATATACCCCGGATGTGGGTATATCGGTAAACTAGCAGTGTCGGTCGTGACGGGTGGAAGCCACACAAACCAATACTCCCCTTGGCTGACATAGCCGTCCACGCCAGAACGAATGAATGAAGGCATGGAACAACAATGTATGGTAAGCCATAATATGCATGAGTCAACTCACATAGACACACACACACACACATACACATACACACACACACACACACACTCATCTGCTATCCATCTAGGGTCTCCCTGGACACTGGCACAGCCCACCAAGTGTCTGGGTCTCGACCATGAAAGGAGTGATGCACACGCACACAAACCAGTGCAATGCACATCATACACATGACAGACGACAAGATGGTCTCTTCGTGACACTGGCGATACCAGGGTCCGGGCCTCGACTGCTACGAGCAATCCAACACAATTGTATCATCATCCAAACACAGGATCAAGGGAGGATCTCCTCGCAACATGGGTGCAACGCACCACGTGTCCGGGTCTCCACCAACAGCTTGCATGCACATGCCACACATAGTATCGCCACACACTAAGACACACGATCACATGGTCTCCTCGTGACATTGGTACAATGCACCAAGTGTCCGAGTCTCGACCGACAATGTGCTACCATCTATATGTAGCTGTGCAGATACGTAGCATGAGCCACATGCGGGAAGCTGTAGATGCTCACAATAGAGCATGGACCTTGCCATGCATCTCCCATGGCGTCGCGTCAGGTCGAGGTCCACACAACACTCCCCCTGGGCAGATGAACCTGGCAGCGATGTCCTCGATGGAGATGCTGATATCGTAGCTGAACAGATCCTGGGCGATGAGCCATGTGGTTTATCCATCATGTAGAGATAGCGCCCCCTGTCACCTACGAGTCGACTCCCTCCCTCAAAGACGAAGTGGTGTCTCCGGCTACAACTCCTCACGTGAATCTGCATCACCTCGGGTACACTAGTCCTCGCGTGACTGCCAAGGGTCCCAAATCATAGTCTCTCCTGCCTTCGCACTGCCGCGATGCATCTGTGTGCGCCGGAGGAACGGGAATGGGCGAGCAGCATGCGTGCGTGGATGAAGTGGTGGAGCTAGCCTCCGATACGGGATAGCACACCCTGAGACACAAGGTTGTACTACCAGAAGAGGAGAGCAGGAGCGATGAATCGGATCACCACTCGTGGATGAAGATGACGATGGGGCAGGT
This sequence comes from Penium margaritaceum, assembly GCA_023375785.1. Taxonomy (NCBI): domain Eukaryota; kingdom Viridiplantae; phylum Streptophyta; class Zygnematophyceae; order Desmidiales; family Peniaceae; genus Penium; species Penium margaritaceum. Next base: position 18,587 of record SZWC01017883.1, on the reverse strand, counting down.
GAGTCAGGTGGATGAAGGTGCGTGACGATAGTAGTAGAAGGAGGAGCGATGATGGGGTCGACAGGAGCGAGGATGGCGGAAGTCGAAGGCACGCTCACCTCTCCTATAATAGTGTCCCCAACGGACGTCATACTCGGAGCTCGTACAAGATCCTCCCCGGGTATAGGTGTGCTTGATGCTGCTAGCGGAAGGCTCCTACCGATAGCAATGATGCTGCTCTCCTCTGAGAATTGCTCACGCGCAGCCATCATCTCCCGCTTTAGCATGACTACACGCTCCTGCAGGTCAGCATAATCCGCCTCGGACATGTCGAGGTGGCCCATGTCGACCTGGTGTAGAATAAACTCTTCCTCACTGGATGCTGCACATGCAGACTGCACAACTCGTGAGTACTGCACAATCTACATCTTTGTTGCTGAAGATGATGGAATTGATGCTGCTGCATCCTCCTGGGGGTCAACCAAGCTCGCAATGTACTGAGACGCTGGAACATCGGATGCAGCTGTAGGTGTCGCATCCATATCACAGCTCGTGTCTGTCATGCGAGGAGTGAGCGGTCGCATGCCGAGAGAGAAGGAGGAGGAGTCGTCAGAGTCCGTAGAGCATGTGGAAACGTCGTCCGTGCAGGTACTGCCACTCTCGGCGTCGATGTGATCGGTAGGGTCGCCAAGAGGTGAAACTGAGGGGGTAGAATCCAGGTCTAGCTGACGAGGTGACTCCATCTGCATGTAAGGATCTGTTCCGGTATCCTCGACTGCCGCCGTAATGGACACAGGTGTAAAGGGCTCCGGCTCAGCAATGTCCGGCAAGGCGACCAACAAGCGCAGCTGGCGCTCACGCACTGTCTCGTCGGGAAGGCTAGTCGCTGCCACCTGCTCAATAATGCAGTGAAAACCATCATATGACCCCGTCATGTGTGTCGGTGCTCCGTCATGTGCACGCGACATAGACTCAGGGAACATGGGTGACTCCAAACGCTGAAGCTGGTGCTCAGGTAGCGCAGATGACCCGATGAAACCTGCTGAGTCTGTTACAGCACGTGTCCCAATGACACCTCTCAGAACTGCTGCTCTTAAGAATACCTCAACCTCCAAAAGACCAACCGGCCGACTCTGCTCATGCACCGCGACTGCTGCCGTACTGGTGTGAATCTCGTGCGCCAACGCCCCCGGAGATCCGTGTGGGCTATCGCAATCTACGCGAGACTCCTGTGCCACCGCCAGGCCGCTACCGGTCGGAGTCGCAAGTGGCACCGCCAAGGCACGCGGGACCTGCACTCCTCCTAATGCAACCTGTTGCTGTGGAATGTCCGACTGCTACCCCAGCGTAGATGTCGACCTCAATGACATGCACGTCCCAAGCACCCCAACATCTGCCGGACTGGTGTGAGTTTGCTGCACACTCTTCCCCAAACGTATTGTAGATGCATCTCTGTCCGTACGAGACTCCTGTGCCACCCCTGGGCCTCTACCGGTCCGAGCCGCGAGTGGCACCGTCCAAGGACGCCGTGCCTGCGCTCCTCCTAATGTCATCTGCTCCTGTGGAAGATCTGGATCCAACCTGGATGATGAAAGGCAACTCTCCACCATGAACTCCATGTCGGTGTCTGACTCCACGCCATGTACTGTCACGGTATCATCTGAGTCTGCCTGAGCTGACGCTCGGGCAGCACGGCCCGACGTGAGTAAGGATCTTGTCGCTATTGTCACATCACGCAATGTGCGGTGACCACACTCCCCCTCGACAGGTACAGCAACGGAGGCCGAGGAGGTGGAGGATATTTCAACAACGACGCGAGCATGTTGTGCGGAGCGCTGACGCCGACGTCGCAGAGTCAGTTGACTGGAACGACTGCATGAAGGCATGTCATCGCGAGATGGCGTCGTGGTCGCAGAGTAAAGGATCGCCAGGATGGTGACAGCCTGGGACTCGCTGGCAGGTGGAGCTGAAGGTACACCATCCGATGAGGAAGGAGGAGAGGATGGAGGAGATGTGATCGAAGAGGCCGTTGACAAGCGAGTAGCAAAAGCACGCTCAGTGACGAAGAGGTCACAAAGCCGCTGCACCGTCTGCCGGAGGCCGTGGATCCTGGCGAATATGCTCGCCAGAGGTCCAGCTAGGGGATCTACCAACGCCGGTAGATCCGTATGCTGTAGAGGACGCAGGCTCGGACGAGGCTGTAGCCAAGGTGGATGCCAGCCGGGAGGGCGCATCCAACAGCAACGCCAACCATGACGTCCATCACCAGAGTCATAACAGGCGAACACGTAAGGCGCCTACTCAGATGTCCACGCACTCATCTCGTGCGCTGGACGATGGATAGGTACCGAGTGCACCTACTCCCAGTGGTAAACACCAAGCCACGGGAGAGAATGAGGCCAGTAGGTACAGTCACTCTTGGAGGTCACGGCGTCCGGGTCAGCAAACGTGACGGACGAGCTGCACTACCACAGCACGCCCGGAGACTACAGTCTGACTAACTGCTGCCACTAATGCTACTGCCACTAATAGAGCGAAGACTGCTCCAAGACTAGAAGGGATGGCGGCTGCAGGTGTGGCTCCTGCTCCAAGCGGTAGAGGACCTAGCCCTCGGAGCTTGTAAGACTCGAATCCGACGTCGATCCTATGGGATGAAGTGCGCTTACCAATCCACGGGCCCCAGGAAGACGCTGGTCCACGACGCGTCTTGAAGCGAAGATCGCCACCGATGATTGTCCGCTGTCGGCGCAGAAGGCAAAACTGCAAGCTCTCGCGTAGCCGCGCTATGAAGTCGTCCACACTCCACTGCCTGATGCTGTTATTTCGGGTATGAGAGTTGCTGCTGCTGTGGCGGTAGTAGTTGGACGATTCTCCTTTTTTTTGTTATTCTCTAGCCCTCATGCCCCCTTTCTTCTTTTTTTTTTCTTTGTCCTCAGCCAGTCCCCCTGTTTTTTTGTTGCCTCAACCGCCACATTCTTACTCTCTATCTCGCTCTCTCCCAACCCCCACCCCTCTTTTTTTTCCAGGCTTCTCGTCCCTTTTTTCCTTTTTTTTGTCCTTTTTTTTCTCTCACCCCGGGTTCGCCTGCACCCGGTTCAAGATTGCCCCCCACAATGGGGGCAGGTCAGGATGGAGGGGGGATTAAAAAAAAACATGGGAGCGATTTCAGGTCGCCCCTCCCCCCCTCGCTCCTTGCTCGCTCACCACAAAAAAAGAAAGCGAGCAAGGGAGCGAGTGAGCGAGTGAGTGGGGAGAGGAGAGGGGGGGGTCCGCCCCTCCCTCCGTCCGTCGGCCGATGGGACCAACGGTGCCGACGGCCCCCTCCTAGGGGCCCCTCAAAGGGGCTCGACGGGGCCCTCCGAGAGCCCCCTCAAGGAGGGGGGGAGGCGAGAAGGGGGCCGACGGGACCCCCTCCTCGGAGAGGCTCCCGGATGGGGTCGAGGGGACCCCTCCGAGGGGGCGGGGGCCCTCACAGGAGGGCTGCGAGGCCCTTCTGCAGCAGCAGCTGCAGCGGCGGCTGCAATTGCTGCATTTGCTGCTGTTGCTACTGCTTCCGCAGCTGCTGCTGCTGCTACTCTGCGCAGAAGCTACTGCTGGTGCTACTTCAATGCTGCCGCCACTGCTGCTGCTGCTACTTCCGCTACTGCTGCTGCTGCTAAACTGCGCAACAGCTGCTGTTGCTGATTGCTACTACCACGGCTGCCGCTTGCTGCTGCACGTTGCTGCTGCTGCCGCCACCGTTGTAGTCTCTGCAGCTGCCGCTGCTATGTGTTGCTACTAGTGACGTCGCTGCTGCACCGGCTGATGCGCTGCTCTACCTGCTCTTGCTGCTGTTGCTGCGCCTCAACTGCACTGGCTGCTGCAATGGCTGCAGTTGCTGCTGCTTTTGCTATTGGTGCTGACATCGCTAGTGCTGCTGTGTGCGCCTCACCGCCCCTATGGCAGTCACATGCAGTCGCTTCGCGCTCCCTCGCGCTGCTGTCGGCGTGGCGCCACGTGGCGCGTTCTTTTTGTGTTCTGCCCACTGCTGCTGCTTCTGCTGGTCACACGCCCCCCTGTGCTCTGATACCAAATTGGAAATAACTTTTAGGGCATGCAGGCCCATGCAAAAACGAACATGAACTTTGTGTGTGAGTGTGATGCAAGACGGCAAGAATTTGGCAAAGTCTGGAACGCTGAATATAAAGAACAAGGAGAGAGTGCAAATGAGCCCCTAGCGGGCTTAAGTAGGGGCGCCGGCAGCTAGCCGCACCGGGCCCCGTCACCCCCGCTGAGCCCAAATGGGTCAGTGGGGAGAACACACTACGCACACCACGATAACAATACCGGTGGTCTCCTCGAGGCACCGGAACAGCTCTCCGAGTACCCGGGTCTCGACCACCGAGAAAATAGGAACAGTGCCAGACAATCTCAGAATCGGCGTCCAGACATCACACACGGCTTTTCAAACATCGGAAGCCCCACAACAGCCATCGGGTCTCCTCGTTGCACCGGTATAGTCCACTGGATGTGCGGGTCTCAACCCACCGAGAAAACTCTCCTAGCTCCCGACAAGCCCACTGGGCTACCGGAACGCATCGACTATGTCTCGCAAGCGCTGTCGTACGTGCTGGAGAAGTATCGAGACACCCCAAAGGCTTGTCGTGTCGTCACGCTCTCCTCCACCATATACCCCGGATGTGGGTATATCGGTAAACTAGCAGTGTCGGTCGTGATGGGTGGAAGCCACACAAACCAACAGGAGGCCCGTCATGCCGTCACGCTCTCCTCTACCCTATACCACCAACATGGGGTACATGGGTAATCCATCGCCGTCGCTTGTGACGGGTGGAAGCCACGTAAACCGGCACTCCGCCTCGTTGACAAGGTCGTCAACGCCAAAACAAGTGAGCCAAGGCAAAGAACAAGAGCGAATGCAAACCCACAGCCTGCACTAGTCAACCAGACATACGCAGGATCATAGGGGGATCTCCTCGTAACCCGGGTACAACCCATCACTTGTCTGGGTCTCGACCTCTATGAGCAATCGAGCTCGCATGCACGTGCCAAATGCAACATGCCCCCACACCAAGATACACGTTCATATGGCCTCCTCGTAATACTGGTACAACCCACCAAGTGTCTGGCTCTCGACCAACAGAGTGCTACCACCCACATGCAATCACATGCAATTGTGCACGCATGTAGCATGAGCCACACGCCGGCTGCTATAGTATGCTCATGGGAGAGTATGGACCCCTCGCCATGCATCTCCCATGATGTCGCGTTAGGTCGAGGTCCACACAATAGTCCCCCTGGGAAAATGAACCTAACTTCGATGTCCTCGATGGAGATGCTGATCGTCAAACTCAAAAAGAACACATCATGGGTGATAAAACATGTGGCCTCTCCATCACATAGAGACAGCTCTCTCTGTCATGTATGATTATGTTCCCACCCTCAAAGACAAAGTGGTGTCTCTGGCCACAGCTCCACACACCGCCTCTGCATCACCTCGTGTGACTACCAAGGGTCCTAACTCACAATCTCTCCTCTCTCCGCTCTACCGCAATGCATTTGTGTATGAAGCGTGGATGAAGTGGCAGAGCTGGCCTCCGAGGCGGGATAGACGCCCTGAAACACAAGGGTTTATCGCCACAAGAGGAGGGCTGGAACGACGAACCGACCACCACACATGGACGAAGATGACAATGGAGCAGCTGAAGCGGGTGGATGATGGTGTGTGATGGTAGCAGGATTAGAATGAGGAGCGATGATGGAGTCGACAAGAACGAGGATGGCGGAATCTGAGGGCATGTTCACCTCTTCTGTGATAGTGTCTCCATTAGACGACATACTCAAAGCTGGTATGGGATCCTCCCCGAGGATGAGTGTGCAAGATTCTGATAGTGGAAAGCTCATGTTGATAGTAGTGGTGCTCTCCTGCTCTGACAATCAATCTCGTGATGACATCACCTCCCACTGCAGCATCTCTGCACGCTCCTCTAAGCCAGCATAATTTGCCTCGGACATGCAAAAGTGGCCCAAGTCTACCTCACGTAGGACCAGTTCTGTCTCACTGGATGCTACACACGCAGATTGCAGAAGTAGTCGGTACAACTCCATCTGTGTCTCTGCTACTGAAGACGATGGAGCAGGTGCTGCTACATCCTCATGGGGTTCAACCAAACTAGCAATGGGCTAAGATGCCAGAAAATCGATTGCAGCTGAAGGTGACGCATTCCGACTATAGCTCATGTCTGTCAGACGAGGAGGGATAAGCAATTGCATGCCAAGAGAGAACGAGAAGGTAGATTCGTCAGAGTCCGCAGAGCATGTAGAACTGTCGTCCGTGTAGGTAATACCACTCCAATCTTTGATGTGATTAGTATGGTCACGAACAAAAGAACACGCGGCGGAAGAACTAACCTACCGACAACGCGACTCCATCCGCTTGGTCTGATCCACAGCACTATCCTCAACTACAGGCGTAGTGAATACATTTATGTAGGACTCCAGCTAAAAAACCGATCCAATGTTAGTCAAGACAACTAGGAAGCGCAAGTGGCACTCATGGATCGTCTCACTAAGAAGACCTGTCACCCACTCAATGATGGCATGAGGATCATCACCCGACTCCGTCATGTGTGCCGCTACTCCTCCGTGTGCACAAGAACCTGTAAACTCTAGGAACATCGGTGACTCCTCATGCTGGAACTAGTCCTCGGGTAATGTCGATGACAAGGTCGAGCCTGCTCTGTCTGCTACAGCACATGTCTCGGTCATCTCACGTAATAACACTCCTCTCAAGAATACCTCCACATCTAAAAGACCAGCCGATCCACTCTGTTCCTGCACTCCAACTGCTGTCGGGCTGGTGTGAGCCTCGTGTACCAAATCTCCCACAAGTCTACAAGAGGCATCCCAGGCCGTACATGGCTCCTCTACCACCACGGGGCCGCCACAGATTGGAGTTGCGAGTGGCACGGCCCAGGGACTCGGGGCCTTCACCACTCCTGATACAATCTACTGCTGCAAAACGTCCGGCTCCTATCCCAACATGGAACTTGACCTCAATAACACGCATGTCTCCTATACTGCAAGCGCTGTCGGGCTAGTATGAACCTGTAGCACAAAATCCCTCAGTAGTTTAGAAGAGCCATCCCGGACCGTACGGGGTCTAGTGCCACCACGGGTCGCCACCGAGCGGAGCCTCGAGTGGCACCGCCTAGGGACACAGGGCCTGCATTGCTCCTTATGCAACATGCTGCTGCGGAAGGTCCGGATCCAGCCCGGATGTGGAAGTCGAGCTCAATGACACATGAGTCTCCACTATCAACGGCATGCTGGAATCAGACTTCACGTTATTTGCTACCTTCGCATCATCTACATCTGCCTGAGTTGATGTTGGGGCACCACGGTGCGGCGAATGTACCCGCCCTATCACGATGGTCACTTTAAGAGATTTGCTGGGACCACACTCTCCCTTCACAGGTACAACAATAGAAGACGAGGAGGTGGAGGATCTGTCAAGACTAGCGCGAGTACAATGTGAAGAGCTTAGACGCTGACGCCGTGCACACACATGTTGTGGAGGATGTATGCTCGCATGAGGCTGAAAACAAGGTGGATGCGAGCTTCAAGGGTGCGTCTAGCATCAATGCCAACCGTGACATCCATCACTGTTGGTTTTTGCGCATCTCTCATTATGCTTTGGTGTGTCCTCCCGGGTTGTGTACATTGGCGTGCAGATGACTGACGGCGAGACTCGACGCTGATGGAGTGTCATCCAGTGGAGCCGACGCACGCTGAGGTCTACTCGCAGTTCGCTGGAGCCTCCTCTCTCCGGCGATGTGCTCAGCTCCATCGGCACGCCTCCTCGGCGGTCGTGCTGCCGGCGGTCACTGCCACCGCAGTTGCTGTCTGCATGCGTCCAGCGCGTCCCGTTGCGTCTGCATCGTCATGCTCTTCCTAGGGTCCTTGTTGCATGCTGCATGGCCCCGTTCGGCATCATGGACCACCGTAAGCACTGCCCGGGTTCGGGCAGCCATAACTCTTTGCTACTCTTTTTCTAGCTGATTCTGACCACACGACTGCGTTTGCAGCATTGGTATTATGGTATGGTCCAGTTTTCAGGCAAAACGGATGCACCCGGGTTTTGGGCTGTCGGGCGTCTCGCAGGGCTCACCGAGAAAACCATGCCTACCAGAAGATAGGTCCAGGGCTATTTTCTGATTGGCTAGTTAGCTGAGTAACAACTTCTACACTAGTCGGGGGGAGCTAGAACTTGGATGGGTCTCCCATTGTTGCTCATTCTTGATTGCTAATTAGTTACTTTCAGTTTCCAGCTGCTTTCTGGCGCTAACACTGGCGCGCGCGTTTCTGAGTAACAAACCCAGAGCTTCCAGACTTGGTCTCTAGAGCAGCAGACTGAGGGGGCAGCTGACTTAAGCAACTAGCGTGGAAGCCCGCACGCTGCATCAACAACGCTGCTACCCCAACCTGCTGCCTAGCATTTCTGTTTTGGTACCAAAGCTAGAACATAGCAATAGCAGCAGAAGACTGACGTACAGGTGCCAGACAACGCTGGCGGACCTCCATACGCGCCAGTGAAGGGGAAATGCTGCCGGATTTTTTCCGGCAGCATTGACCCGCCTGGTGGCGGCGTCAGAATTTTTCCCACGGCCACTGGGCTAGGGGAAATGCTCCCGGATTTTTTCCGGCAGCACAGACCCCACGCTTGACGCGAGGAGGTGAGCGGCCGGCCACGTCAGGCCCTTGCTCGCGAGGACGCACGCGGCGACGTCCTCCAAATGTGACTGACAGCAGCACCCAGCAGCAGCAGCAGCAGCAGCTTGCCGCAGCAGCGAGCAGTGGTAGCAGCGGCCAACAGCAGCAGCTGGCAGCAGCAGCAGCTCACAGTAGCAGCCCGTAGCTTCAGCAGCCGACAGCAGCAGTAGTGGCAGCGAGCAGCAACCGGCAGCAGTAGCAGCGCGTAGCAGATCATAGTAATAGCAGCCGACGGCAGCAGCAGCAACAATCGGCCGCAACAGCAGCAGCAGCAACGGCTGCAGCCACACCCGCAACAGCAACAGTCGCAACTGCCCGCAGCTCGCTCCTCGCTGCGAGCAGCAAGCTATTGGCAGTGAGCTCGCTACCCGCAACGAGCAGCGAGCAGCAAGCAGCAAGCTCGCTACTCGTAGCTCATTGCTCATAGCAAGCAGCGAGCTCGCAGCGACGAGCAAGAGAAACACAAAGAAAAAAAATGCGCAGGGACCCCACCTTTGTTTGCAATAGCCACAACAGCAGCCAAAGCTACTACAGCAGCAACCGCAGCCGCAGCCGCAGCCGTAGCAGCAGCAACAGCCGCAACAACAACAACAGCTGCAGCCACAGTCGCAGCAGCAACAACAACGGCAGCAGTGGCCGCAACAGCCGCAGAAGCAGCCACAACTATAGCCGCAGCAAGCAGCAGCAGCAACTGCAGCAGTAGCAGCAGCCGCAGCCACAGCCACAACAGCAGCAGCAGCAGCAGTGGCCACAACAGCCGCAGCAGGAGTTGCAGCAGCAACAACTACGGCAGAAGCAACAGTCACCGCGACAACAGTATCAGCAGCAGCTGCAGCAGCAGCGACGGCAGCACCAACACCGCGGCTACAGCCCTGCATCGGCGGCTGCATCAACCGCTGCTGACGTCAGCAGCCGTCCACTGACGTCACTGCTGCCGTCACTGCTGACGTCATCAACAACAACAAAAAAGACAAGGGGCAACATAGTAGCACTACACACTCGCAATGGCCTCTGCAGACATCAGCCATTCTCGGCTGACGTCATTGTTGACATCTGCAGCGTACAAACAAAAGAAAAGAAAAAAAACCAAGGGACACTAAATCATGGCTGGTAGTCCCGGTGAGGAGGGGTCCTCCTCTGTTGGGGAGACCCCTACACCTCCTTTCTTGCAGCGACTGTAGCAGCGGCACCAGCAGTAGCACCCCCTATCGCCGCAACAGAAGCAGCCGCCGCCGCCGTAGCAGCAGAAGCCGCCGCCGCAGTAGTAGCAGGAGCAGCCGCCGCCGCCGTAGCAACAACAGCCGCCGCCGCCATAGTAGTAGCAGCCGGAGCAGCAGCAGCAACAGTAG